>JAQZBX010094167.1:0-12058 GCA_029593785.1 Cabassous unicinctus | reverse complement strand
GGGTAACTAAAAGGTAAAGTGTGAAACCAAAACATGATCTATAAAATCCTAAAGAGAATCTCAGCAAGATGGCAGAGTAAGGAACAGCATGCTGCACTTTCCACTAAAAACTGTGGGAAGATAGGCAGGCTTGCCAGGTATAAGGGAAGCCAGGGTGTTGTGGCAGTGAAAGGAGAGTGTGGCAGGTGAAGGGAGGGTCACATCTGGATACCAGGGAAAATGGAAGCCACCCAGCTGGTCCCAGAGAAGAAAAGAATGTACCAAAAAGTCCTGGCAAAGAGGAAAACCTCCCAGTCAGTCATGAGGGGAGCCATGAAGCTAGCTGTGAGGAAGAAGGGGGCTGCTGAAAAGTGATCACATGTGTGGGCCTATATCCAGTTTTCTTAGGGTAGGGGGGAGCTGGGTAAAATGTGGGGAGAGCTGAGGGAACTTAAAAGGAGGTTTTTCCTCTTTCTTCTCTGTATCCTACTTTTTCACTTCATCTAGGTAGAAATGAAGATTTTTATTAAGAATATTTAAAATAGTAAATAGTGAAACAAAAGGATTTGACATTTAAAAACCTAAAGAGAATCTTTAGGTACTGGTGTAGAAGCTAGATGTGAGGTGATAGATTGGCATGCAGAAGCAGATGGAAAAAGTATACTAGTGAGTTGCTGGTGCATTGAGAGGGTGGTCTGTTATGTTTTTCTCTCCCTTTCTTCACCTGCATACCTGCAGAGAGGATGGTGGTGGGTTTATTAATTGGCCAAAAGAGCAACCTGAGAAGAGGAGCCTATCTGGTCATGGTAGTCTGAGAAGGAGACCCAGATTTTTGTTTGGATTTGTTTTTTTGTTTTTTTTTCTTTTCTCTCCTCTTTCTTATCTTCTTTCCTATTTCTTATGTTTTTCTTCTTTTCTTTCTTCTCTTCTGATTTCTCTTGAATTTTATTTCCTTTTTCCTTTTTCTTTTTTCCTGAATTTTATCCTTTATTTATTATTATCTTATGTTCCTTTTAATTTTTTCTCTTTCCTTGCACATTCTTTTTTCTTTCTTTCATTTTTCCCTCTTCTTTTCTTCCTTCCTTTCTCTTTCCCTGTTTTGTGTTTTTTCTTCTCTTCTCACTTATCTGGATTTTCCTTTTCTTTTTTACTGTTTCTTTTTATCACCCTTCAAAATTTGTATTCTTGTATACTATTTTCCCCTCTTATTATTTATTATTTTCTATTTGTTCTTTTTCATTCTTTTCTTTTTTCAATTCTTCTTTCTTTCCTATTTGTTGATCTAATATTTTTTTCCATTGAACCCAGGTAGCTACAAGGATATAAAATATGTGGAACCAGTCATATAGAAGATTCCAAACACAATTAATGAAGTGAATATGCCCATCAAGATAAACAGATGACTATACATCAGTAAAAATTTACAAGCCTTACAAAGAAAAGCAATCATGAGCCAGTGTAATGAACAATCTAAAATTCAAGAGGAGAAGCCCAACATGGAACAACTCATATCCAAACAAACATCCTTGACAAAGGATATCAAGAAAACACTGGGGGAGAAATACTGAAGAAATTATAAACATATAAAAAAGATAATAAATCTTATGGTGAAGAAAGGCACAATGCAAGAAATTAAAAATGGACTGGAAGTACATAATCACTGATTTTAGCAGGCAGAAGATATAATAAGTGACACTGAAGATAGGACATCCCAAATCACACAGATAATAGAACAGATAGAAAACATAAAAGGAAAGAATCAGTAAGAGCACAGAGAACTGAATGACAACATGAAATGCACAAACATGCATCATGAACATTCTGGAAGTTGAAGAGAATGGAAAGTGGACAGTAGGAGTGTTTGAGGAAATAATCACTTAAAATTTAGCAAGTCTTAAAAGGATCATGTAAATACATGTCCAGCAAGCACAATGTACTCCAAGCATGATCAGTCCTAAGAGATGTCCTCTGAGACAAAACTTAACAAATTATTAAAATTCAAGGCAAAGATAGAATCTTGAAAGTATCAAGAGAAAAGAGATCCATACATATAAGGGATGCTGTATAAGATTAAGTTCTGATTTCTCATCTGAAAAAATGGAAGTGAGGAAGGAGTGATAAGACATAGTTAAGGGGCTGAAAGAGAAAAATCCCAGTCATGAATTCTCTATCCAGCAAAACTGTAATTCAAAAAATGAGTGAGAATTAAAAATATTCACAGATAAACAGAAACTGAGAGAATTTATTAACAAGAGTCCTGTCCTCAATATATACTAAAGGGAGTTCTTAAGGATAAAAGAAGAATGCAGGATAGAGAGGTTTGGAGGAGAGTAGACATGAGGATTATTGGTAAAAGTAACTAAAAGAATAAAAAAGAAATAAAATATGACACATATACACCTAAAAAATGGCTAAAGTTAGTACTGTCTTTATATAATAATATAAATGTTAAACTCTCTAGTCAAAAGAAAATGATTGACAGAATGGACAAGGAAATAAGAAGAAACTATAGGCTGTCAACATGAAACTCACCTTAGACACAGAGACAGAAACAGGTTGCAAGTGAAAGTTTGGAAAAAAAATTTCCATGCAAACAGTAATCAAAACAGGGCAGGAGTAGCTATACTAATTTCAGACAAAATAGACTTTAAATGCAAATCTCTTGTAAGACACAAAGAAGTACACTATATATTAATAAAAGTAGTAATCTATCAAGATGAAAACAGACATAAATAGGTTTTCCCCAAATACTTCAGGCAAATACTGAGAAAAACATAGGGAGAAATAGATGTCTCTACCATCAGAGTAGGGGATTACAATACACCATTGTATTAGTCAGCCAAAGGGGTGCTAATGTGAAATACCAAAAATGAGTTGGTCTTTATAAAGGGTATTTATTTGGGGTATAAGTCCACAGTTACCAGGCCATAAAGTGCTAAGTTTCTTCTCTCACCACAGTCCATTGCCACGTGTTAGAGCAAGACAGCTGCCAGCGTTTGCCAGGGTTCAGGCTTCTGGGGTTCCTCTCTTCCCGGGTCTGCATTTCTTTCCGGGCTTAGCTCCTGTTTCCTCCACAAGGTCAGCTGTAGACGAGCAAGACAGCTGTCAGCATTTGCCAGGGTTCAGGCTTCTGGGGTTCCTCTCTTCCCAGGGCTGCATTTCTCTCCAAGCTTATCTCCTGTTTCCTCCACAAGGTCAGCTGTAGGCGATCAGGCGAATGGTTCGCTTCTCTTCTCCTGGGGCCTTCTTTCCAACATCAAAGCTGCTATTCAAAGACTGCTTCTCAAAAGACTGCTTTAACTCTGTTCTTTGCCTTGCCTTTTATATTCGATTCCCTACCCACCAAGGAGTGGTCTCAATGCCCTACTGACTGACATGGCCCAGTCAATGCCCTAATCATAATTCAATCATGCCCAGATTAACAGATCAGATTACAGGCATGATCCAATTATATTTTTGGAATTCATAATTACATCAACTTCCCCAACGGTTACAACCATTATCACTATTAGACAGAATTTCTTGACAGAAGCTCAAGAAACAGATACCTTAAATAATATGTTAGTGCAACTAGATCTACTGGACTTATAAGGAACATTTTACTCCAAATCAGCAAGATATACATTCTTCTCGAGTGCTTTTGAATAATTATCCAGGAGGAAATACATGGTAGGTCATAGAATAATACACAAAATTTAGAAAGATTGAAATTATACAAAACACTTTGACTAAAATGAAATGAAGCTGAAAATCAATAAAGGATGGAGAAGTGCAATAGACACAAATATACGAAAGTTAAAGAACTCACTCTTAAATAATTAGTGGGTCAAAGGAAAAATAGCCAGATAAATCAGTAAGTATCTTAAAGTGAATTTAAATGAGAACTCAACATATGAAAATTCACGAAATGCAGGTAAATACGTGTGAGAGGGAAATTTAGAGACATAAATTTCCATGTTTTAAAAGAAGAAGCACTAAAATAAAAGATCTAACTGCACATGTGGAGGAAATAGAAAAAGAGAAAAAGCTAATCTCAAAGTAAGCAGCAGGAAGGAAATAACAGAGATTAGTGAAAAATTAAATGAAATTGGGAACAGAAAAACACTAGAAAGAATTTAAAAAAACAGGTTCTTTGAGTAGATTAATAAAATTGAAAAAGCTAAAAAGAGAGATGATGCAAATAAATAAAATATAAATGAAAAGGAGGACATTACCAATGACCCTACAGAAATAAATAGTAACATAAAGGAATACTTTGGAAATTTGTATGACAACAAGATATAAAATTTAGATGAAGTGGATGAATTTCTATAAACATACAAGTAACCAATACTGACAAAAGTAGAAATCGAAGAACTCAACAGATCAATCACAAGTAGTGAGAATGAATTAGTTATCAAAAACCTCCCAACCAAGTAAAGGACAAGACCAGATGGTTTCACAGTTGAATTCTACCAATTATTTCAGAAAGAACTAACACTGACTGTGCTCAAACTCTTCCAAAAAAGTGAAGAGGAGGGAATATTACCTAACTCAATCTGTGATGCCAAAATCACCCTAATACCAAAACTACATAAATATGCTACAAGAAATCCATAGACTAAATTCTCTAATTAACTTAGAGGCAAAAATCCTCAACAAAATACATGCTAAACTAATTCAACAACACACCAATCAAATTACGGCATGATCAAGTGGGTTTTATTGATGGCATGAAAGCATGGATCAACTAAAGGGAATCAATTAATGTAATACACCAGGTTAACACATCAAAGGAAAAAAATCACAAAATCATTTCTATCTATGCAGAAAAGGCATTCAACAAATACAGCATCCTTTTTTTCTAATAACACTTCAAACATAGGATTGGAATGTAAATACTTCAATATTTTAAAGGGCATATAAGGTAAACCCACAAGTAACTTCATACTCAATTGTTAAAAGCTAAATATTTTTCCTTTATGATCTGGAACAAGACAAGGATGCACACTGTCATCACTCTTATTTTACATTGTATTAGCAGTACTTGTTTGAGCATTTTGGCAAAAAAGAAATAAAATACATCCAAATTGGAAAAGAAGAAATAAAATGTTCACTATTTGCAAATGACATGATCCTATATGTAGAAAGCCCTGATAAACCTACCACAAAGCTTCTAGAGCAGATAACTGAGTTCAGTAAAGTGAAAATATATAAAATCAACAAACAAAACTCTTTAGCAGTTCTATACACTAATAGTGAGCCATCTGAGGAGGAAATCAATAAAAAAAATGCCAGTTACAATAGGAATTAAAATAATCAAATATCTAGGAATAAAATTAACTAAGAATGTAAACTACTTGTACACATAAATCAACACAGTATTGCTGAAGGAAATCAAAGAAGAACTAATAAATTGAAGATTAATTCATGTTCATGGGTTGGAAGACTAATTATCAGTACAATGACTATTCTACCCACATTTATTTAAAGATTCAATTCAGTCTCAATAAAAGTTTTTTTCTGAAGTGGAAAAGCCAATTATCGAATGTATTTGGAAAGATAAATGGTCCTCAATAGCCCAAAACAACTTGCAAAGGAAAATTGAAACTGGAGGACTCTCCTTACTTGACTTAGGTACATACTACCATGGTCAATACTACATGGTATTGTCACAAAGATAGACATACTGACCAGTGTAACTGAATAGAGAGTTCAGATATCGACCTGCTCATATTTTGTCAACTGATATTTGACAAGGCCATCAAGTCCACATAACTGAGAGAGAATAGACTCTTCAATAAATAGCATTTAAGAAACTGGACATCCATATCCAAAAGAATGAAAGAGGATCACTATTACATGCCCTAAAGACAAATTACTCAAGGTAGATCAAAGATCTAAATATAAGAGACAAGACCATAAAGAACATAAAACCTAATGTAGAGAAGTATCTACAAGATTTTCTAGTATGATTGGTTTCATAAATTTTTCCTCCAAAGCACAAAAAAAGAAAAAAATAGATTAAGTCTTCCTCAAAATTAAAAAAACAAAAACAAAAACAAAAAACCCATGTGCTTCAAAGGAATTTGTCAAGAAAGTGAAAATATAGCCTATCCAAAGGGATAAAATACTTGGGATCTACCTATATGTTAAAGACTTAATATTCTGCCTATATGAAGAAATCTTACATTTTGGAAATAAAAAGCCATCACAACCTATTTAGAAAATGGGCAAGAGAGTTAACTGTCACTTTTCCAAAGAGGAAATACAAAGGGGCAAAGCACATGAAAAGATGCTCAATATTAACAGTTCTTGGGGAAATGCAAATCAAAAGACAATGAAATATCTTTCAGCCTTATTGAATCCCTGGGTCTAAAGTGGGTTTCTTGTAGACAACATATAGATGGGTCATATTTCCTTATCCATTCTGCCAATCTGTGTCTCTCGACTGGTGAGTTTAATCCATTAATGTTCAGTGTTATTACTCTCAATAAATTTGTTACATCAGCCAAATTTTCTTTGGGTTTATGTATGTCATATGCTGTTTTTATTTCTCCTTTTGTGTTTTTAGTTGTTCTTACACTCTCCTCCAACTCTCTCCTTTCCATTTTTTCCTTTCAACCTGTAGAATTTTCTTTATTATTCCTTGAAGTGCAGGTTTCTTATTAGGCTACTCTCTTAATTTCTGTTTATCTGTGAATATTTTGAACTCCCCATCATTTTTGAATGACAGCTTTGCTGGATAGAGAATTCATGGCTGGAAGTTTTTTTCTTTGAGTACCTTGACTATGTCATACCACTCTCTTCTTACCTCCATGGTTTCAGATAAGAAATCAGCACTTAATCTTATTGAGATTCCCTTGTATGTGATGGTTCTCTTTTCTCTTGCTGCCTTGAGTATTTTCTCTTTATCTTGAGCATTGGACATTTTGACAAGTATATGTCTTGGAGTAGGCCTTTTAGGATATATAGTGTTTGGGTTGTGCTGTTCTTCCTGGACATTTAAGTCCATCTCCCTCAGTAGGGTTGGAAGTTTTCAGCCATTCTTTCCTTCAGCACTTCTTCTGTTCCTTTTCCCTTCTCTTCTCCTTCTGGGATGCCTATAATGTGCATGTTTGTGCGTTTTGTGTTGTTGGTTAAATCCCTAAGTCCCTGGTGGATTTTTTCTATCTTTTTATCTATTGGTTTTCCTATTTGTTTGGTTTCAGATGTACTGTCTTCCATGTTGCTAATTCTTTCTTCTGCCTGTTCAAATCTGCTGCTATGTGATTTCAGTGACTTTTTGATTTCTTGGATTGTGCCCTTCATCACCATCATATCTGTTATCTTTTTATGTGTGTTTAAAATTTCTTCAGAATGTTCTCCCATGTCTTCTTAATATCCTTCTCTTCCTTCACTTCATTAATTTGGTCCATGATATTTGTTTGGACAGCTTTGATTAGTTGTTTGATGTTCTGCATCTCTTTCTGGTTTTTAACTTGTTCCTTGGACTGGTCCATGTCTTCCTGTTACTCTGTATGATTTGTAAATTTTTGTTGCCCTTTGGTCATCATTTATCTTGATGGGTTTATTCAGTTGATTAGCTTCTTTCTCTGCTCTAGAGTATTTTTTAGCTGCTGGTTTTGTGTGTGTGTGAAGTTTCCTCTTCGACACTTTGTTCTTCTTTTCTTTTTCCTTGCTGATTTCTATATTCCGGTTTTATCTTGAGCAATCTATCTCCCTGTACAGCTCCTTCCAGATCGATGCACCAAAGGCTCCTTCTATGTGGGCTCTGAGAACTGCTCACTCAGGCTGGATCTTGTACCTAATCAGCCATCTTTTGTGACAAAGAGATTGTGAGTGCCCACTTAAACCTACACCATCTTGCCCCCGACCAACTGTGGTACATTTTTTACTATTGAAGAACATATTTTGGAGCCTTGCCACTAAGCATGGATTGTGGTTTACAATGTAGTTTACACTCTTTCCCCCACAATTTTGTAAATTATGGCAAAATACATAATGACCTGTATCTGTCATTGCAATGTCATTCAGGATAATTCCCAAGTCTCAAAAATGTCCCCATATTAAACCGGTTTTTCTCTCCCCTTCCCCTCAGAACCTCCAGTGACTACTGCCTCCACATCAATGATATGATTTCTTCCAATGCTATAATCACTATAAGTTTATAGTAGAATACATGTAAGTCTACTCTAGTCCATCATTCATTTCTCAGTCCTGAGAATTCTGGGATGGAGATGCCACTCCACTTCTAATTGAGAGGGTGCTTAGATCCCATGGGGCAGATGGTTGAAACTAACTTCCTTGCAGTTGCAGACTCTCTCTATTCCTTGGGAAGGTGGTTGTCCATCATCATCTCCTTATTAGTTGTCCTGGGTGAGTCCAATGAACTGGAGAGTAGATTTTGCAATTCTATTGAGATTTACTGCCCAGCTGACACATGGACAGTCTAAAGATTTAAGTCTCTTGAATGTACACCTATCAATTCAGGTACTAACTAGGTTCAAATAGAAGGGGCAGAAGGGCCACGTGTGGGGAAACCACAACTGAGTCCAACTCCATCACACTGGGGAGCATAAATTTCAAAGTAGAACCCACTGGCAGTGCCCCAAACTACTGAGCTGTCTTCTCTCCCTATATTGTCTAGATGTCTCCAGAGCCTTCAGGAATCCTGCCATTTGAGGTAATATTTACCTTGGCACTCAATAAGATACTGCTGAGATGTGCATAACCATAACCTCTGGAATGACCTGTTGACTCATTTTGAAGCTTCCTAGACATATAAACTCATTTGTTTTCACCTTTTCCCCCGTTTGGTCAAGGTCTTTTTTCAGTTTCATTTCTAGTTAGTGCTTGATTTTAATCCCTCAGTACAAGGGAGGCTTATCTCCTGGAGTCGTGTCACATGCTGAGGGGATGGAAATGCATTTATATGCTGGGTTTGACTTAGAGAGAGGGCACATTTGAGGCAACAAGCATGCTCTCAGGTGGTAACTCTTAAGCACCCTATAATACTAGGCTAAGTTTCAATTTCAAAAGTAAAGGTTCATAAGTACAATCATCAATAGGAATGGCCTGTCAATTGACCATCCTCTTTCACTAGTCACTGACCCTGTACTTGGGGGATTTTTTCTGTTCCAGTAGAGAATGTGGCAGAGCTCCCCGAATGGCAATTTGATATTTTTTCGGTTATTATGTGAATCTCCACCCACTTTAACAATGCCCCATGAACAATTGAACATATTTATATGCCTTATAGGTATGCCCCAGGGGAACATCCTCCCATATATCCCCCAACACTGACACCCTGCTCCAATGATCTTCCTCTGTCATAGTTGTAACCATTCTGTGATCCAAAAGTTTGAAAATGAAGTCAACAAAATAACCAAATACAATTAAAAAAATGAAGTAAGAATGATAGTTTTTAAAATAAGAAATAAAATACAAAATTTAAAAAAAAATTTTGGTGTATTAATAATAACGAAAAATTTATTTCAAAGTTTTTGACATTGTCTTTCATCTCTGTAAGATCCATTATCTTGTATGCACAGTGACATTTTCTTCCATTTATTCCACCAGCATATTATTTTTTCATTTTATCCTCAAAGAAGCTTTAAATTACAGAAAAGCCATGTACAAAATATAGGAGGCTCCATATACCCAATATTCTCCCCATTTTTTACCTTTCCCTATTAACAACATTTTACATATGGGTGGTATAATTCTTACAATTGATGTACAAATATTGAACCATTGTTACTAACTAAGGCCAATGATTTACCTTATGGTTTACATTTTGGACCATAAACTTTCATAAATTTTGAGATATTTAACATGGTGTGTATCCTTCATTACAAGGTCATGTAGTATAATTCTATCAACCCAAAACAATCCATGTTCCATCTCTTCTATTCCTTCCTTCCCTTCATCTCAGTACTCACAGCAACCACCAAGATTTATTCTTTGAAGAAAAAGATTCATAGCTGCTTGCCACAACATTGAGGGCTTGACATACTGGCCTGCCCTCCCTTATTTGGCACGGCCTATGCTCTCCAGAGACTCCTGCTCCTCTATTTGAGAACATAGCAGAACTCCACAGAATAAGAGTCCAACACTTTCCTGCTCAATATGTGTGTCTCCACCAATTGTTATAACTCTTTATGAAAAGATGAACACTCACACAATCCCTAGAGGCCTGCCCCAGGTGCTCCCTGTCCCTCATGTCCCCAACATGCAACACCCTAAACCAGTAACTTTCTTCTGCTATATTGCCAAAGAACATCCCCAACATTGCATTTTCAACCACATACCTGCAAATACCCAGATTTCAGCTGCTTCCTCTCCCCCAGTTCAATGGACAGCCAAAACCACACTCCCTACCCTACCTTCCTCACAAACCAGCACAGTCCAGCAAAAAGCATCAGTACACCCCTGTTTTACCCATCCACTGCACAACTACACTCTTCCACCTTATCATAGATTTTGCTCATTTGGGCATTGGCTCCCAAGCTTCTCCCTTTCTGTCACCTTTAAACCTATCTTTCAGACTCTAGCTCTGTAAGTCAGCTTAATTTGCTTAATTAGTATCAGTGAGGTTATGTAATATTTGTCCTTCAGTGCCTGGGTTGCTTCACTCAACATAAGGTCTTCAAGATTCATTGATGTTATTCTGTGTGTTAACACTGCATTCCTTCTTATATCTGAGTAAAATTCCATTGTAGGTTTATACCACAATTTGTTTATCATTCATCTTTTGATGGACATTTGGGTTGTTTCCAACTTTAGGCAAGAGTGACTAAGGCTGCTACGAACATTGGTGTACATATATATGTTCATATCCCTGCTTTCAAATCTTCTGGGTATATACACAACAGTGAAATTCCTGGATGATACGACAGTTTTATAGTTAGTTTCCTGAGGAATTGCCAAACTCTCCTCGACAATGGCTGTACCATTTTACATTTCCACCAGGAGTGGATCAGGGTTCCCATTCTTCCACATCCTCTCCTACACTTAAAGACCTCTGTTTTTTTTAGTAGTCAGCAGTCTAATGGGTATAAGATGATTTCTCATTGTAGTTTTGATTTCCATTTCTCTAATAACTAGTGATGTTGAGCATCTTTTCATGTGCTTTTTAGCCATTTTTGCTTCTTCTTTGGAGAAGTGTCTATTTAAATCACTGACATATTTTTTAAGAGTTGTTTGTCTTTTTATTTTTGAGGTTTAGGATTTCTTTATATATGCTGGATATTAGGCTCCTACCAGATATATGGTTATCAAATATTTTCTCCCATTGATTAGGCTGCCTTTTCACTTTCTTGACAAACTCTTTTGGGGTGAAAAGTTTTTAATTTTGAGGAGGTCCCATTTATCTATTTTTTTCTTTTGTTGCTCATGCTTTGGGTATAAAATTCATGAAACCATTTCTGAAAACAAAATCCTGTAGATGCTTCCCTATATTATTTTCCAAGAGCTTTATGGTCTTGGCCTTCATATTAGATCTCTGATCAATTTTTAGTGAATTTTTGTATAAGTTGTGAGATTGTGTTTCACTTTTTCTTTTGGATATGGATATCCAGTTTTCCAAGCACCATTTGATGAAGAGGCCATTCTCTTCCATTTGAATGGTCTTGGTGTCCTTGTTGTGTTGATGTTCAGGAACTAGGTCCATGAAAACTGTGCCACAGATGAGAAAGAAACAAGAAATAGCTGGAGTCAGGGGACCCTCCATCCAAGGGGAAGAGAGCACCACTGCATAAAACTTCATAGCTTTTATTTAGCTTTAGAACAAAGAAAATATTTGCGTGCATGTGCAAAGGTAATAGATACATGATAGGTTACACATTACTAAAGTCAGCAAGTCTTTAGAGTTAATGGTTCAGTCCTCCTTACATTCCTGCATGTAACAGGACTTTTAATCATTATCTGACATATAACAGACACACTTCTTGAAGCACAAAATGCTTCTCCATCAGGCTCATACCAGATCTTATCTTAGTGTCTTGAGACTAGAGATGCCTGTCCCATACATACTAAGGCGGCCTGCTTTCTGTCACGAGTCATGGCCTTTAAATGAACTCCTTCTTTGTTGAATATC
>JAQZBX010094166.1:0-12059 GCA_029593785.1 Cabassous unicinctus | reverse complement strand
AAATCTCGTCATTTCTACTGCCAGAATATTATGGATTTTGTCTCCTTCACTCAGTCTTTGCTACAGTCACCCTACTTCAAGAGACCATTTTCATTCTCCTCCTAACTGGTCTCCGTGTTTCATTCTTATCTTTCAGCAGTCCATTCACGCAGTAGCTAGAGTTTTAAAAATAGAAATCAGATTATTAACATCCTCTAGTAGCATCCTATTATACCTGGAATGAAAAATCCAAACCCCATATCATGATCTTTAAAGCCCAGCATGATCTAGCATCTATCTATATTTCAATCTTCATCTTGAGTTATCAGTTTTACTTGTTCTCTACTATGTTATACCTTAACCATATTACCCTCTTTCTGATCCTTGAACATACTAAACTTATTCCTCCCTTGAAACTTAGGCATTCTGCCTTGATTGCTCTTCCTCCAGATTTTTCTGTGACTGGATTCTACTTTATTCAGGTCATACTTCAGCTATCTAAAGAGACCTTCTTTTAAAGTAGTCCTTCCAAACACATTATCACATCCTGCTTTGTTTTCTTTAGTCCTTATTATCACCATCTAAAATTATCTTGTGTGTTTTATACACTTAATTGTCTATTGTCTCTCTTTCCCTTTTAGAATGTTAGCTCATTGACAGCAGGGACCTTTTCTATCTTGTTCACTGCTGTATCTAGAATAATGGCTGGTATACATTAGGCAATTGAATAAATATCTTTTTGAAATGAATGATCAGAGTGCAGATGTCACTAAAGTCATTTGAAGGGGAAAATAGAATTATCTTAGTTTTATTGTTGGTATTTGCTACATAGTAAAAGTTATAGTATAGTCACCATTTGGGTAAACTTGTATGTGCTAAAAGTATGAACTAGATATTGGCAACGTTTAAAAATGCATGACTTTTAAAGATCACATGGACTGTCGGTTTGAATGTATTCATGTTTTAGAAAAATTAATTTTATTGAAAGTATTCTTGTAAATATTGTCGAATTGAAACATGAACTAATATATCTTTACTTTCCTTAAAACAGTCAAGTGGATTATCGAGCAAAACTCTGGGCTTGCAATTTTTGTTATCAAAGGAATCAGGTAAGAAAAACCCCATTTAAGATGTTAATTCTATTATACTATTTGGTCACACAGAAAAGTGCATACTTAAAGATAAAACAGTTTTAATAAAAATGCCTATTTAAATAATTTAAATTATTATTTTTATTTAAAATAATTATTTTCTTTAAATTATTTAAATTATTTGACATTTAAATTATTTAAGTAATTTAAATTATTTTATTTAAATTATTTAAAATCATTTTATTTAAAATAATTAAAATAATTAAATGATCAGCAAATAATTCTTTCAGCTTAAAATTTCATTACACTTTCTGGCAAATAATTTGTTACAATTTTTTGTTTTTGTTTTTCCTATCTAGTTTCCACCTACTTATGCTGGTATATCTGAACTGAATCAACCTGCTGAACTTTTACCTCAGTTTTCTAGCATTGAATATGTAGTTCTGGTAAGAACATGAGAGCAAATCTTTAAATTTTTAAAGTTTTAAATATCCAGTAGTATACTTCACACCAAAGTAATTATTAAATTGAGATGACTTAAAAGCTATCATCCTTGATTCTCACATTGAATTGATGGAGCATTTCAAAGGTAATAACTGTCAAGATCAATTTGAGCAAGGTAATTTCTCTCTTGCACCTATGTGGGTGACCAGATACTGGGCATGGTGGGGTGATCTGTTATACTGGGTAGATCAATGAAGTTTTAATCTTGCTTTGTAGTTGAGTAGGTCAATTAAGTATCAATCTTGCTTTGTAGTTGGAAGATCAGTTTACAAATGCTTAGTTAATATGGACCTGTTGATGTATCCCAAATCTAGTTAATAAAATCATTCTTGCATTGGTCCTTGTTAGGAACATCATTTTTCTTCCCTCTCTGAACACCTTCATATAGGTGTCTATATATTTTAGGTGAGGAAGTAAAAGGATATTTTGATAGCTTTTATGAATGTTGTGGAGAAAACAAAATTATGGTTCACTTGAGCCAGTCAGTAATTTGTCCAGCCTGGCCAGTTTCTAGTTCTGTGAAAATTCAGTTCAAGTTTAGATAACCATTTTTTAAAAATTACCTCACTTTATTTTTAAGCTATGTATTTGCTATTTTAGTATTTTAAAAGTAGAAAATCTTGTTATAAGAAATGAAACCTCATGGAATTAAATAAAATGGGAGGTGACAAATCTTTTCTACATCATTATAAATATTTTAAAACTTGATTTTTGATTTAATGATGATATATCTTAGATATCCTTCCATGACAGCATATATAACCTTCTTCATTTCTGAAATGGCTGTATTAGGATTTCATTGTATGGGTGTACTGTAAATTATTTTATTAATTCTCTATTGTCTATCCTCTTATATTGTGCTGAAGTGTTACTACCTTTAAAACAAAAGCTTATATTTTCTTACTTTTACCCTTACTTTTTTTAAAAGCGTGGTCCTCAGATGCCTTTGATATTCCTCTATGTGGTTGATACTTGCATGGATGATGAAGATTTACAAGCCCTCAAAGAATCCATGCAGATGTCATTAAGTCTTTTACCACCTACAGCTTTGGTTGGACTTATTACTTTTGGGAGAATGGTGCAGGTTCATGAGCTTGGATGTGAGGGCATTTCAAAAAGCTATGTCTTCAGAGGAACAAAAGATCTGTCTGCCAAACAACTGCAGGTAAATGATAAAAAGGTAGTTCACCCTATCTGTCAGCATCACTCTACATATGTTGTCAACAGTTTTCTTATATTTGCCTTAAATGGTTATCATGTAAATCAAAGACCCTTGACTTAAAACTGGATCTTTAAAATTTAGAGTGAAATTGAAAGAATTTTACTAGCAATTTGAAGGGCTTGTAGAAGAGGCATGTTGAATGCTGAGAAAAAGCAACCACAGGATTGTGGCTTTTCTTTCTTGACATCTCACTTAGGGACTAAATACACTGATTATGTTTGCCAAGGGGAGATATTTTGAGGATTTGGGGTTTATTAATATATGAACCTATAGGTATATATATTTTTCATAAACTGGGACAGCGTTTTTATCATTGGGACAAATCGAAGCTTTATTTTCCCAGGCAAGTGAGTTATGTGTAGGGTACTGGAGTCATCTGGGGAGATTTTTAAAAATCTTTTGTCTGCCAAGAGATTTTGATAGACCATGAGAGCGAAAGTGAGTGAATGTGTGTTTGTATTGGGAGGTGGTAGAAGGGTAGGATTGTTATGTAATTATTTTGAAAAATGTTTGAGTGATTCTGATACAACCCAGTTTAGAACCATTATCCTAGGAGATGCTAGATAAGCCTGGCATAAAGTAGACATTTTCAGACTTTCAGGGTATCAAGTGCTCAAAATGAAAAAGAAAAGAAGAGAAGATCTTGAGGATGACTCTAATTTGAAGCTTGGAAACTGAGAGTCGTGCCACAGTTAAATGAGATAGAACATAATGGAAGAATTTGCAGTCTTGGATGGAGAAGATAATGAATTCAGTTTTATAAAAATTGAGTTTGAGGTGCTTTTGGGATAGCTAGGTAGAGATGACTGACAGATGGTTGGAGTCAGTTCTAGCTCAGAGATTTGGTAGTTATTGGTATATAGGCATGACCTGCTATTCTGAGAGTGAATGAGATTTTTCAGAAGGAAGAGAAGACCAAGGATAGAACTTGCTTTACACATATTGTGTGAGGCATTTGAGAAAGAATCTGGAGACTGCCAAAGAATGAGACAGAAAACTAGATGGAAAGAGAGGACAGAGTGGCCAAGGGGGAAGAAATTTAAAGAAGATGGTGGTGGTAGCACAGTGAACTGTTGAGGAGGGGAGGGGAGTTGAGCCTTAGAATTTACTATTATACTTGGTTAATTGGTCATCAGAAGGAAAAGTCACCTGGTTTAGAGGTGTTTTAGGGGAGATAAAGGGCAGATTTTACATTTGAACAGTGAGTGAGTAAGATTTGAAGAAGTAGAGAAAATTAGTCTGTTCTTTTAAGAGATTTATTGTTGAAGATAAAGAGGTATGGGGTAGCATGGGAGTTTGAGAGAGAGTACCAAGTTAAAAAGGTTTACTTTCGGAGGAGGGAAACTTGAGTGTGTTTCTACACAGAAGGGAAAAGGACTAAAGAGAGAGAGTTAGAATGAGATGAGGAGTGAGGTTTCAGAAGACATGGTAGGGAATTCCTTCGGAGCACAGGAAGCAGAGTACACTGGAGAGAAAGAGTATAGATTTCCTTGAGACAGAAGAGAAAGTGAGCAAGTTTTAATCTTTCTGTGCCTTAGGTTTTTCATCTGTAAAACAAGGATAATAATAGTGTTTACCTTACAAGGTGGTCAAGAGAATTAAATCAGTTGTGTATGTAAATGTTTGCTATTATTAGTGTCATTATTAAATTAACTAATGTGGTTTAATGTTCTGATTGTAGAGTACTTTTTATTTAATTTGTGTAATGCATATGTAACACATACAGCATCTTCCTTTTTGCAAGGGGCAAATAAGTAAATGCCAACAGACTAAATTTTGTTCCATTATGAAGTTTTTATCTTCCTTCTCTAGCCAACTGGTTGGAAAGAGTCCTGGATTTTAAATCTTAGACTCCTCTAGTTGTATGTTCTTGGATTGCTTGTTTTTTCATCCTTCATGCAAAGGGATAACCAGTACCTATTTTGCAAGTTTATCATTGGTACTAAATGAAGTTATGTGAGATTACTCAGTATAGTATAAACCCTTGTAGATCTTTGTAGCAAAACCTGGATTAAAATCTTGCTTTGCCACTTACTAGTTGTGTAATCATAGGCAAGTTACTTAGACTTTTTGAGTGTTAATTTTCATTTGTATTGCAGGTAATAAAAAATCTACTTCATTACTGTTTTTTTTTTTTTTTTTGAGGTTCCAGGGCCGGGGATTGAACCTGGGACCTTGTTAAGTGGGAACCTGGCGCTCAACCACTGAGCCACATTGGCTCCCCTGAGTTGGTTTTTTCGTTTGTTTGCTTGTTGTCTGTTTTTTTGACACCAGGAACCGAACCCAAAACCTCCTCAACCACTTGGGCCATATCCGCTCCCCTCATTATTGTTTTGTGAGGAAATAATACATATAAAGAGTTTAGTACAAAATCTGGCACATGTTAAGTCCTCTATAAAGGTTGCTGTTCCTGCTAGTAGTATAAGTAATACTGCAGTATGAGTTCATTAACTTTTTTCTTTGCAAATCATTAGACTTTCTGGTTTTCTGTTATATACTTTTATTCTACTACGTCACTAAGCATTTCTATATTCAAGTAAACTTCAGTAAAATAACATTTTCATGAGTCTAGAGAGGAATTCTGCACGTATCTAAAATTTAAAGCAAAACTGGCAGTTTGGTTAGGTATTAAGTCAGAAAATTAAGAAGTATAGACATACGAGGAATGGGGTCCCTTGTAATCCCCTTTTATTTGATTCTACATACCTCTCCTTTATAGCACTTACAACAATTGCGATTTTACACTTATCTGATGATTTGATTAATTCCTGTCTGTTTCACTAAGATTTTAATTTCTAGTAGGGCAGGGATGATATTCTTTTCATCATTATATGCCTGGCACATAGCAGGTGCTTAAGAATAGTTGCTGAAAGGGACGATTGAATATGAGTAAAGAAGTATAGACATTCAAGTTACATAATAACTAATTCTGGCTGTTTAGAAATAAGGTATTTCTGAGCTAATATCCCTCCTCTTTGCTTACATAATACTTTGCACTTTGCTCTCTCATCATGAATATTTCATCATGTTACTGTTATGGTTTACCCGACAGTCTCCCTCACTAGACTGTTTGCTTTCTCATGAAAGAGACCTTGTTTATTTTTGTGTTCCTAATGCTTAGCACAGCACTTTGCACATGGTAAACAGTTAATAAAACTTTGTAGACGTAATTAAATGGATTTCACACAAAGAATCTCTTTACAGGAAATGCTAGGACTTTCTAAAGTACCAGTTACTCAAGCAACACGTGGTCCTCAGGTACAGCAGCCACCTCCTTCCAATAGGTAATAATGAAATAATATTAATAATTGGTAATCAAATAATTATTAAATTATTTGATAATTAAATAATTATTACCTGATTAACAAGTAATTAAATTTCTAATAGGTAATAAATTCTTATGGTAATAAGAATTTTTCAGTTCATGCAGCTATTTTAAGCACCCCATACCCTTAACTTGAATGCAGACATTCAGTGAAAATATATTGTTAAATATTTTCAGGAATATAAATAGATTGCTTTAATATCACTTTTAAAGAATTGAGGCAGAATCATATCACTGAAATGGTTGATTTCTCATCATTACAATGTAGGGAGTTACTTGAGATTTTGATATATTCCTGATTTTCTACTTTTAACTTCAGAAAAACTTAATTTTTGTGGTTTGAGGGCAGCCAAGCAAAAACAGACCTTCAAAAACTTTTCATCTTGTCTTCTTAGCCTCAGAGGTAGCTTTTCCCCCTAGACCTCCTAATTAGAGGTGGTGTTACTAAAACTGTTGCTGTATCTTCTCATAATTATTTCTAGTAACCTTAAAACTTACTAGCTTGTTAAATGAAAGATTAAGTCCTGAAGTAATATTTGGTTTGTGTGTTTTGCTTTTTTTTTTTATAGCAGGTGTTTCAAAATATAGTCCCTGGACCAATAGCATTAGCATCACCTGGGAACTTATTTGAAATGCAAATTCTTGGGCCCTACCCCAGACCTACTGAAACAAAACTTGTGGAGAGGGAGCCCAGCAATGTTTATAAACAAGCCCCTCCAACAGATTCTGATGCACAGGTGTTTGAGAACTGTTAATCAACAATGTATTCAAAGTACACTGTGAATACACAAGTGAACAATTTGTTTCTGAAACCCTCACCCAGAAACATTTATAAATGGCTTTTAATTTTGTTTTGCAGATTCTTACAGCCAGTACAGAAAATAGACATGAATCTCACAGATCTTTTGGGAGAACTTCAGCGAGACCCTTGGCCTGTACCTCAGGGAAAGAGACCTTTGCGTTCTTCTGGGGTGGCACTCTCCATTGCTGTAGGACTACTTGAGGTAGTGATGGTGTCTGTTTTTGGGACTGTTAATGTGTGCATACAGAATATGTACACGATAATGTTGCATGAAAAAAAATCGGATCATAGAATAGTGAATATGTGGTTTCATTTATGTAAAGTTATCTACAGTATCCTTTTGTGCATACAGAGGATTCTGGAGGGATGTTCACCCAACTGTTAACAGTGGTAAGATTTAGGGGAATTTTCTTTTTAAGTAAAATTTGAATTTTTACACTATACATAGCTTTATAATAGATAGAAAAGGAAGTTTAAAAAATAGTTGTTTAAAAATTTGAAACAATATCAAACTTACAGAAAAGTTGAAAGCACTGTGAAAAGAACTTTTTTTTTCCCCTGAACTATTTGAAATTAAGTTATTGACATGGTATTCTTATTTTCTTATCAACCAGGACATTCTCCTACATAGTCACAATAAAGCTATTAAAATCAGGTTCTTAACACTATAGATTACTGCCATTAAATACTCAGACTCCATTCAAGTTTTGCCATTTGTCTCAATAATTTCCTTTACTGAAAGGATTTATTTCAGAGTCGTGCATTAACATTCCATGGTTACCTCTGTTTAGTCTCCTATCTGAAACATTTCCTCAATCTTCCTTGACTTTCATAGAAAACCTTGACACAGTCAAATTTTATAGAATGCCCCTCAATTTGGGTTTGTCTGATATATCCTCATGATTAGATTGAGGTCTTATATCATTGACAGGAATATCATAAGTAATGTTGCATTCTTCTTACTGTCTTCTATCAGGTGGCACATGATTTTCATTTGGCTCATTACTGATAATTTATACTTTTATCACCTTATTAAGGTTGTGTTTGTCCAGGTTTCCATTGTAAAGTTACCCTTCCCTCTGTGTAGTTTATAAGTAAGCATCATATGGTGAGGATCTTTGAAACTATGTGAATATCCCATTTTTCCTCAGACTTTCAATTTATTCATTTATTTATTAATATCACTATGGACTTATGGTTTGCTGTTTTGTTCAGTGAGTATAATCCACTACTATATCATTATTTTTTTTCTTTTAACTTCTCACTTTGACATGATTCCAAACTTAATGACAAAATTATAAGAATGGTTTAAAGAATTCCCTTATAACTTTCACCCACCTTCCTCAAATGCTCAAATGTTAACTTTTTTTTTCTTTTTGGCGGATAACAAAATAATTTTGTTTGTGTAAAATTAAATATAGTAGAGAAGCATATATATAGAATTACAGTTCCAAAAAGAGCAATACAAATGTATATATTATGGCAGTTTTAAAAGAAATGTGTAACAGCCAAATGAGGTCCAAATAAGTTTTGGAACCAACTTGTTTTTTATTTTATTTTTTATTTTTTTAACTTTATTTTGTATATTTAATAATTGAAAATATAAACAATTAAAAACTAAAAAGAAAACACAGTTGAATAAAAACATACATTTCTCAGTTAAATGTACTGGATACATATAAATGTTTTTTTGAATCATATAGTATGTTACACAATATATTTGATTCATAGTAATGCAATCTGTAGCAGTTTGCAGTTTGATGTAATTATGAATTCCAAAAATAGATATTGGATCATGCTTGTAAACTGGTCTGCTAATCTGGGCATGATTAAGTTATGATAAGGGCGTTAACTGGGCCATGTCAGTAGGGCTCTGAGCCCCACCCCTTGGTGTGGGGTGGGAGTTGAAGATAAAAGACACTGCAAAGAACAGTGTTGGAGCAGTTTTGATGCTGGAGTTCTGGTAAGGAAGGAGAGAAGGCCCCGGGATAGAGACGAGCCATTCGCCTGAGAGTTCATAGCTGACCTTGTGGAGAGAAGCAAAGCCTAGAGAGCCTCATAGCCTACAGCTGACCTTGTGGAGGAACCAGAGGAGCTAAGCCCAGAGAGAAACGCAGCCCCAGGAAGAGAGGAACCCAAGAAGCCTGAACCCTGGCAAACATCTGCAGCTGTCTTGTTCTATCATGGGGTAATGGACTTCCGTGAGGGAAGAAACATACGCTTTATGGCCTGGTAACTGTGTACTTCTACCCCAAATAAATACCATTTATAAAGACCAACCAATTTCTGGTATTTTGCATCAGCACCCCTTTGGCTGACTAATACAAATCATACGGTATTTGTCCTTTAACATTTATTTTATTCTACTCTCTCTGTCTCTCTCTCTGTATATGTAGTGGTATATATAAATATATAGAAACACACACATAAAAATCTTTTTTTTTTGAGGTACCGGAACTGGGGATTGAACCCATGAGCTAGTATGTGGGAAGCTGGCACTCAATCACTGAGCCACATCAGCTCCCCTGAGTTGGTTTTTTCATTTGTTTGCTTGTTGTTTGTTTTTAGGCGGCACCAGGAACTGAACCCAGGACCTTGCATGAGGGAAGCAGGCCCTCAACCACTTGAGCCACATCTGCTTCCCACACATATAAATCTTTTTAAAAAATTATTTTTATTTATTTATTCCCCACCTGCCCACCCCCTGTTGTTTGTGCTTGCTATCTGCTGCTCTCTGTGTCCATTCGCTGTTTGCTCGTCTTCTCTTTAGGAGGCACCAGGAACCGAATCTGGGACCTCCCATGTGGGAGAGAGGCGCTCATTCGCTTGAGCCACCTCAGCTCCCTGCTTTGTTGTGTCTCTCATTGTCTTCCTTCTTTGTGTCTCCTTGTTGCATCATCCTGTTGCGTCAGTTCGCCGCGTCTTCCAGTCATGCCAGCTCACTGTCTTGCTTTGTCTTCTCCAGGAGGCACCGGGAACTGAACCCGGGACCTCCCATGTGGTAGGTCACATCCACTTCCCTATAAATCTTTAAAAACCATTTGAAAGTCAGTTATAAACATTATGTCTTTACTTTTAAGTATTTCACTGTGCATTTCTTAATAATAAGAACATTGTCTTGCATAAAAGCAGGACAGTTAAAATCAGTTAACATTGATATAATACTATTTTCTAATCTGCAAACTTTATTCCGATTTTACCGATCACCCCAATAATATCCTTTATAGCAAAAGAAAATCCCAGGTCATGCATTACATTCAGTTGTCATGTCTCTTTAGTATCCTTAAATCTGGAATAATTCCTCAGTCTTTCTGTTTCATGGCTTTTGATAGTTTTAAAAGTACAGACTGATTCTTAATTTGGGTTTGTCTCATGTTTCCTCTTGAGTAGGTTTCAATATTTTGGCAGGAATATTACAGAATCAATATTGTTTTCTACTTAATGTAGCATAGCAGGAGGGCCATGAAGTCTTTATTTCATTTTTGTTGCTGTTAGCTTTGATCACTTGTTTAAGGTGGTTTTTTGCTAGGTTTCTTCACTGTAAAATTACAATTTGTTTCTTTGTAATAATAAATATCTATGGGGAGAAACTTTTATAGTAGGTAAATATCCTGTGTACACCTCAAATTTTCACTCACCGAGTTTAGAATCTATTGATGATTCTTGCCTGAATCAGTTCTTATGATGGCTGCCAAATAGTGACTTTGTAATTCCATCATTTCTTCTACCTTTATTAGTTGGTTTTGTACTTGAAAAAGAGCATTCCTTTCTCCATTAAAACATATGTATATGTATTTGTGTGTGTGTGTATTCTTGGATGCTTATTGTATAAAATGGGTTATAATCATTTGCTATCATTATTTGTATTGATGCTCAAATTATCCTAAATTTGGCTAGAGGGAGCTCCTTTTAGTTTAGCTCTTAGGTACTTATAATCTGTCCCCTTCATTCCTTGGATAACTCCTTACTTTCTGGTTCAACAAGTTGTTTACACCTCATCTTATACTTTCTCTGTCCTGGACCTGAAATTAGCCATTTAGAAGCCATGTGTCCTTTTAGTATGAAATGTCAGAGTTAGGGCACAGTATTAGTTTAGAGTGCTGAGGATATATAGTACAAATACTGTGTTCAAAGGTTAACTGGGTTAGTTATTTTCCCTCCATTAGTTTGGTTATATTATTCATTTGCTATAGGTTCAGGTCATTTGTTTCTTTTTTAATCTCTTTGTTGTGTATGTATGTGTGTATGTATATGTAGTGAAACATTAATATAATTTCAAATCAGAGTTGGACAAAAGATATACTCAGAGAATTGTCGTTCCCACCCAGCCCCTGGAGGCAACCAATCTCTGGTTTATCCTTACTATAATTCGATTTGTGCAAATGAGTGGATATATGACTATTTTCTTATTTTTCCCTTTTTCACAAAAGTAGCATATTGTAGATACTATGATGGACTTTGCTTTTTTCACTTAAGAATATGTACTAGAAATCGCTAAACATTATTTCATAAACATCTTTCTTAATCCTTTTATGACTGTTCAGTATTCTGTTGTGTGAATGTACCACAATTTTTTAAACCTTTCTTCTATCATGGGCATATAGGTTATCTTCAATATTTTGCTGTTATAAATAACACTGCAGTGAATAATATTGAGCATATTTCCATATTGTTAGAGATGTATATAAGGAATAAGCACCTAGAAGTGGGATTGCATCAGTCTTTTTGTTGAAGCGTTCCCAGTCATCTCTTGGTTTGATGAAATTCAGCTTCCAGTAAATTTCTTAAGAAGGGCTATGGATAATTTCTGAACTTTTGTGTGTTTAATCTGTTTTTCCATGGCCTTGATACTTGAAGGACAGCTTGGTTGGATATAAAATCCTTACTTGGTTCCCCTTTTTTTCCTTGACTTTTTTTTCTTTAAATACTGCTCCATTGTTTTCTTGCTTTGATGTTTTTAAGAAGTCTGATACCAGTATAATTCTCTTGCCCTTCTAAATGATTTGAACATTTTTCCTGGAGGCCTTGAGGAACTTTTCTTTATCTTTACAATCTAATAATGTTGGTAGGATATGTCTTGGATATGATTGTTTTCTCTGGTATATGGTGGTCTCTTTCCTATATATATATATATAT
>JAQZBX010094165.1:0-12059 GCA_029593785.1 Cabassous unicinctus | reverse complement strand
GCCCAACCTTTTGAGCCACATCCGTCTCCCTGCTATATCTCTTAAGGTTGACCAAAGATAACTAGAGTTACAGTCATTTCCCATACAAGATGGTCATAAAATAAATCAGGCTTGGTTTATCACCAGCATTCTAAAAGCCAGACCTAGGGAGAAAAACTAAGTCTGGGGACACATGCATGGTTTCTAATACAGCAAATGTTCAGCCTACCCTGATTATCACAAAATCAGAACAGCGAGAATATTCACAAACATATTGTATTCTGAACCAAGAAACTTGTACTAAATAAATTATAGACATGACACAGTAATGGATTAGAAAATAAAACTGTATTAATTGGTACAGAGTTTCTCTTTGGAATGATGGTAAAATTTTGGTAATGGAATGTGGTGATGATAGCACAACATTGTGAAAGTAATTAACACCCCTGAATTATATACTTGAAGGTAGTTAAAACGGGAAGTTTTAGGTTGTTTATAGGTTACCTGAACAAAAAAATTTTTAAACTCGTAGAACTGTAAAACACAAAAGAGTGAACCCTAATGTAAACTATGGACTATAGTTAATAATATAATTATGCAATTATTGTTTCATCTATTGTGGTAACAAAAGTAACACACTAATGCAAAATGTTAGCAATGGAAAACTGTGGGGATAGTATATGAGAACTGTATACTTTCTGCATGATTTTTCTGTAAACATACAACTGCTTTAATAAAAAAGAAATTAAAAATAAAAAAGCTGTAGATATCTATACTAGAATGCCTGAATATAATAAAATTATCCTTCAAGTCGAATTAGAAATAGGATTGAAAATTGTAATTACAAATCACCTGAAGGACTGATGCATACATAAGACTACTCTACTTTATTATCATATCTTACCTAAAAATTAATATATTGACTATAATAAATACTAATTAGTTCACTAATAATGATCATGCTTACATCATAAGAACTTAAAAATATTAGTTGGATAATATGGAATGCCCAGGTCTTTCCAAGAGCTGTCCAAAGAAAATTGAGTGGGTGTCTTATTTTCTTACAATAAATTTCCTTGTAGTAAAAAAGTTATTCAAACTAATTCTGTTTTCTTCAGTTATTCTCAAGTAGGTGAGACAAAAGATTTTTAAAGTTATGTTTTCTTTCACTGAAAAGCTTCTTCTTTAAAAAAAAATAAAATGTCTGCATTTCACTTTTCTGTCTTTCTTACCTTAGTGAATACCTGTAGCAATAAATAAAGACCACCAAGAAAAAAGGGTGTAGCCCATTTAACATTTTCTTGACGCTAGTCAAAGAGCAATCATCTTCTCTAGAGGCTCCTTTCTTGAACTTTCTTTAGTACAGACAGTTTAAAAATTATTTCAGATCACCTCAGATCTTCTAAGGGAAGCGCAGGGCAACATCATTGAGAACTGTCACCTTCACTTGAATGAGAGAGGAGTAGGAATTCAGTATTTTCTTAAATTAAGAGTTAGTAAAAGAACAGAGCTTCCAGGATGACAGATAGATTGATCAGTCTTCTATAATTTACAGCAATCTGGCTCCAATGTCAGGGACTTTTGTTCAATTGTTCTTTCTCCTTTGCACCTCCTGAATATCAAAGGAACCCAAGGATGAGATGGTAAATTGTTTCAAACCCTTTGTAACAAGCCCTGTTTCACAATGGCTGCTAAAGCTGAATATGTGCCCACCTCAAGTCCCTACAATTCCATCCCTAAGTTTACACCCATCCAAATACATACACTTCTTCCCCAAAGACATGTCCTTATATGTTCACAGCAGCCAAATTCATAATAGCCAGAAAATCGGGAATATCCAAATCCCATCAACAGAAAACTTGATAAATAAATAATGTATATTTACATGTAAAATATTACATGACCTTGAGAATGAATGACCTCCTTCAACGTGATACAACGTGATGACTCTCACAAACATAATGTTGGCTGAAAGAAGCCAGAACAAAAGATAACTGTATAATGCCATGTATATAAAGTATAAAAGCAGGCACTTGTTATCCATGCTGTTAGAAGTCAATATCATGGCTACCCTTGGTGGGCAGGGCAGTTAGGGACAAGGAAGGAGCATGAGGGAGGTTATTCGGTGCTGGTAATGTTCTGTTTCTTCATCTACATGCTTAGTTTGCCACAGGGCTTCCGATGAAAGTAACAGAAATGTGTTGGCTTTTACAATGGTAATTTACACTGGGGGAAATTACAGTTCCAAATCAAAGCATCATCAGAGATGCTTTCTCACCAAAGTCAGCAACTGGTGATCCTGGTGCCCTGCCACGTGGCAAAGCAAGATGGTAGGTGATCTATGCTGAGGTCCTGCCTTCCCCTCTGGTCTCACTATCTCCTGGAGTTCAGCTGTGGATAATCAGGCATATGGCAGGGCTTGACTCCTCAGCTTTGAGTTGCACCATGGGCCCAGCCCCTCAGGGGTCTCTTTTCATGCTTCTGTGCTCTGTTGATTCCGGGACCCGGAACAGCTCTCAGCCTTTCAAGGCTTCTCTCTTTTCCTGCAGTCCTCGATCTTGCATGGCAGGATCAAAAAGATGGCTTTCTTTCTCTGTGTTTCTGTTTATATAAGTCCCTGGCAAGAGGGCAGAGACCCAACCTGTGTCACACCTCCCTGATGTAGTCCAATCAAAACTAATCTAATCAAGCAATCTAATCAAGGTCTCTTAACCAATCTAATGCAATCAAAGGGTCTCACATCCACAGGAATGGATTGGTTCAAAAACATAATATTTTTTGGCGATTCACCAAATTCAAACTGCCACACAGAATCTGAAAATTTGTTCATCTTTACACTAATAACATTTGTGCTTTTAGGAATGTATATTTTCCTGTAATAAAGTTCTTTAAAGGAAAGTCAAAGGCATTTTTTTCACCACCACAAAGGAAATATGACCCTTTAAAAATCTTAAGATTTTCTGAGTATTCTGGTAAGCACCAAATTGAAGTATTCAAAGGATGCACAAATCAGCCAACTTACAATAGAACTGAGTTGGTTTTGTGTTGCTTTATTTTGTTTTGTTTAGGTAAAGGCTTTCAAAAAACTGGAAATGAAAGTCAGTTAATATCTCCATCCAAGTTATAACTTGGTCATCCAAGTTATAGACCAAGTTATTTAAGGATCATCTTAAACACTGTTCCCATGAAAGAAAGAACTTATGGTATAATGCACCCATTTTTTTAACCATGTCTAATTCCTAGGAATTAGCAAACTGATGGAAAATTAAACTTCATGGAGAATTTCCAAAGGTCAAGAAAGTGACAGCTTGTCTTCCTCTGGAAATTTGCTGTGAGTTCATCACCATGAAAATATGTTTCTCCGCCCTCACCATCACTTCCCCAAAATTGTTTTTCTTTAACAAGTGAAATATGCAAGGGGGAAAAAAAGTCTTACCAACTATTCTGCCATTGTGACATTGCTGTAAACTATACTTCCTAAGATCAAAGCATGAACACATTGTAATAGAAACAGCTGGACCCTTGGAAGATGCTAGCAAGTAGCCATGCTGATACTTTAAATCTGGACTTTCTTTGAATGCCAAATAGCATATTTCTGAGGTCACATTATCCTCTTCAGGAGTCAAACATACAATCACTTCACTCAGGAATCCCTCAGGGAGAATGTACAGTGTAGAACAAACCATAAATATTCTAGGAAAGGAATATGTTCATGGGTCTGATTTCTGCTGACTGAAGAGTTGATCCTTTTTAAATACTCAGAACTGGGCAAGAACTCTGGCTTCCTCCTTCATAGGAATAAATGCAAATGATGTCTTCTTCTCTTTAAATGTTCCTTTTCATTCACTCTTAAAGAATCTGAAGACATAGAACAGGCTGCTGCTACACTTTACAATCTGTAGTTCTTTGGAATGTCTTTACTTCAGAAAATGATCTCTTTTACCACCTAAAAGGACATATGAGCCAAACTTGAGTATAAAAATAGACATATGCCTAAAACATGTCATATTTCTTCAAAATGTATGTCTCTCAACTTCATAGCCTCTGAGAGTTTAAGATTGGGAAAGAATATTGAGATCATTTGGCCTTAAGTCTTCATTGTACAATCAAATGGAGAGAACTGGTGAATGGTATGCTACTGAGTAAAGCTTAAATTAGAACTAGAATCCAGGATTGTTAATTCTTAGTCTAATGCTCCCTTGAACCATATCAAGATACTGTTGAGTCATGAGAAATTTCATAAATGAATGACAATCTAGTTTTGTGGTTTATGCATTGCTACCCAAGCAGAGTCAAGAATTATAAACCACAAAGAATCAAGGGGGTGCAAGTTCTAGGAGAAACATCTCCACTGACTTGCCACAATTGTTGTAACAGCATGATAAACACCAAAAAGGAAATATAAGGAAAGTAAAACAGAATACACACATTTGTATGTGCATGTACACACACACATTTTCCCTTATCCCGCTTTATTGCATCCTGAAGAACCATTTTTATCTGAAGAATTCCATTCAAGGAAGAGATAAACAACAGCCTCACAGTTTTACCAGAGTAAAATGGAGTAATCAAATCCACCAGAGATCAACTTTTTACGGACCTAAAGAGTCAGTGAGAGAAGAAAGGAATTCTCCTTCTTTCTTCCATTCATTCAACTATTTTGTATTTCATGGCTGCCATGTCTAAGTAGTTTGATAGTCAGTGAAGAAACACAGATAAAGCACACTGGTCCTTACCCTCGTGGTGCTAATAGTTAATTGGGTAGGCAACGATTACCAAGCTATAAGCACCATGTTAGAACTGTGTGCAGCAGACAGAAAGGGTTTCAAGGGGTGGAGACTGGGCTTATAGGGAATCAGAAAGGATAAGAGGACAATGCTAAGAATACCTTCTTAAGGGTGACTTTCTTCTCTGAGAGACTTTCCTACTTGATTTCTGGTTCAATGGTTTCTAGTGTGGTCTCAGCATCACCAGAAAACTTTTTAGAAATATAAATTCTCAGGCTCCCCCTCAGAACTACTGAATCAGGAACTCTGAGAATAGGGCCCAGAAATCCGTGATGTAACAAGTCCCCCAGGTGATTCTGATATGTGATGATATATGAGAACCATTGTACTTGAAAAATCAAAGCAAAGTTGGGTAAGTGAGAACCCAGATGCCCAAACAGTTAGGGACAGGTCTGATAGCAATGATTCTGGTATAGTAATTTTTTCAAACAAATATACCAATCTGAAAAATAGTCTTTTGTCAGAAATGTTCTAATTTCTTAGAAAATATGGTTCTCTAATTATGTTTGGAGGCCCCACAACCCTGTATTTGACAACAACAGCCCTGCAAATGACTGACATTTCTGAAGAAGATGTTTTGCAGTTTTTCCTGGAGCCAGGCATCTTGGTTAGAGCATAGATCCAACTGCAGAAATCACAGGGAAGTCCTATGGTACAAACTACAGAACATACAGATGGGACTCACAGAGAATGCATGGTTAACTCTCTCAGACCACATGGCCACTGACATCTGGTGTCTGCTTCTTTCTCCACATTCTCTGTCTAGAAAAGGTTTTCCTCTTCAGCTTGTCTACAGTTTGCCACATGTCCATCTTTGGGTCCAACTCTACAGACCTTAGAGTTCCAGTATCTAGCATGTCTAGCTACATTGCTAAATGTCTGGACTTTATGCCTCATGGTTCAAATTTTTAAAGGAAAGAATTTGTCCCAGTTGGCTCAATAATTCACTTAGCTGAGACCTCAGATATTGACAAGGCAGACAGGAGGAG
Source organism: Cabassous unicinctus (assembly GCA_029593785.1). Taxonomy (NCBI): domain Eukaryota; kingdom Metazoa; phylum Chordata; class Mammalia; order Cingulata; family Chlamyphoridae; genus Cabassous; species Cabassous unicinctus. The sequence continues at coordinate 6,304 of JAQZBX010094165.1, read as the reverse complement.
AAGGGAAGGTTGAATATACACCTTAGAAAGGGTCATGGCCTTAGTAAGGAGAGAATGCTCAGAATATCTAATACAGTAGAAATGATCCATTTGACCTCTGAGATTTCCACCAAGCTTCAGGAGTTGCTTAAAAAAGCAGTGCATCCTTTATTTCTGTGAATTCTCAACAAATGGTAGGAAGTAGGAAATTCATAGAAAAGTGCAACCACTTTTTAAAAAAGATAATTGGATAACACATTAATTATATGTATACCTTCACCCCAAAAGTCTGAATTTTTCCTAAGGAAATAATCAGGATGTGCCCCCCATCCCCCACAAATAAGCAATAGAAGATTCTTGTCACAGTATTGTTTTCCTGAGCAAAATGAAAAAAAGGAAACTACCTAAATTTCTAGAAATGGGGATTTTTATTAATGAACATCATTTTTGTTTCTACCAAAAAACCCATCAAGATCTATGTTTAATGAAACTACTTCATGAAAAAAATCAGTAAGCTCTAACAATATTTTAATACTGGCATAAGGAAATTGCAAGCAGATTGCCTCCCACATTCTGTTTTTCTTGTCTGGGTTACAGTCACCATGATGATCTATCTGCAGCTGCTCCATGATCTCTTCCAGCTGCAGATTTAATCTGTCCCTACTAGTCTTTAATTGAATTTAGTTGCTTCCTTACTTTTCTCCATTTCATTAAAGGCATCCCTAAGCTTGAAGTTCCAGGATGCCACCTTGCTCTATCCTCCAGTCCCAAGATCAGAAAAGTCAATGCTTTGGGCATTAAAGTTCAAGTAGAACAAATTTCAGTCATTCTAGTCAAATATTTAATATAATTTTCTTAATACTGATTAATCATACTAGACTTTGGTTTGTTACTAAATACTTGAGTCTCCATATCTTCCAATCACTTCAAAAGGCAAGGTCAGAATGAGTTGGAATAATATAAAGATAGAATGGGTTGTATCTTTTCTTTAAATACAATGTTCCAGAAAGTCCACAAAAATTATAGTGTCAGCACACAATTAGCTAGAATTAATAAAGAGTGGTTTCCCCAACTCATATTCTTTCCTCTCTCTATCAGAATCTTTGTTAAGAGGACATGGAATTGGAGTGGCATGTAATTCTTAGTCTATTGCTAAGAATGTCAGCTTGAAATTTTTTTGACTATGATGTCAGAACTTCAGCTGGAGATATGCTAGAGTCGTTAAGTCTTGGCACCAAAGTCAATAAAGGCCAAAGCAAATTACATCCCACTTGATGATTGTACTTTCACAAGAGTCCCAAATTTACCACATTTGCTATTAGTTGATGCCCACAACACGGACATCTAAGTGCAATGGGACTAGCTCTGCTGAGGATCCCGGAAACATAATGAAAGCTGAACTCACTCCTAAAGAGGGCCATGAAAACTAGTACTTGGCTCATCAAATGGAAGGATTCTTTTTCTGTGCTTGCTTAGCCTTCCATGTTGCTGACCCCAGATCCTCACTGCCCTGAAATTTGAGAGAACTCCCAAAGAGCTGATAAGTAAAAATTTAGAGCTGTTCTCATGTGAAAGCAGCAAGACAGAGCACAATTCTGCTGCTCAGCCTCCCCTTTGGTTCCCTCATTTTTCCTCTGTACCCAAAAATGGCCATAGATAAACCGTGGCAGAGCCCACAAGCTCTTTAGAACACAGAGTGACAACCAACAGACTATACGGTTTCTAAGCCCTCTTTTCTTTTTTTTTTAAGATTTTTTTCTAAAGATTTATTAATTTATTTCTTATTTATGACAAACACCCCCCCCCCATTGTTTGGGCTTGCTGTCTGCTCTCTGTGTCCATTTGCTGTGTGCTCTCTGAATCCACTCATCTTCCCTTTAGAAGGCACAGGGAACCGAAACTGGGACCTCCCATGTGGGAGAGAGGCACTCAATCGCTTGAGCCACCTCCTCTCCCTGCTTTGTTGTGTCTCTCATTGTGTTTCCTCTTTGTGTCTCCTTGTTGAGTCATCTTGTTGCATCAGCTCACCAAGCCAGCCCATCGCGCCAGCTCACTGTCTTGCTTGTCTTCTCCAGGAGGCACCAGGAACCAAAACCAGTACCTCCCGTGTGGTAGGCAGGAGCTCAATCGCTTGAGCCACATCCACTTCCCTAAGCCCTCTTTTCTACTCTAACATACTATACTTCTACACACCTGTGGCTTCTTTGTAAAAAATGGACACTGATTACTGAGCTTAATATACGGGCACCCAGACCCTAGCAGGTGCTCCATAAATGTTAAGTGAATTGAATTTGAAATAATATCTACTTGCCCAATGTTTAATAAAACTTTAAAAAGAGCAGGTATTTCTAGGTGCTGACTTAATCATTTTTATCAAATAATAATACAACAAAATTGTAAGCCAATATAAGGAAATTGGGGACCTCTGAACTTACTTGTGTAATTTTGACTCACGTTGTTAATATTTACTTAAAGCTCCTTTTAAAATATTATTTTAATTACTCATTATAACTTACAGAATATTTCTTGTTTTTTACCATTTGCCAAATAGAATGAAGTGGCAGAGTGTAAAGTGGCTTGTCTTTCTAATCCCAGCTCTAATATTGACTACCATGGGATGTTGAACACAATCTTAACCATTATAGTTTCTTCATCTATAAAATGGGAATAGGTGAAGTCTTCAAAGAGTTGTTTTAAGGTTTACATGAAATAATGTGCCTGGCACAGTAAATGGCAACAAATAACTGCCCATAGATACCAATTGTAGTTATTAATTTAAAAAAATATATATTAATAACTAGCAATGCAATTGGGAAAAGACCTTCACCAAAAAGGGGAAAAGGTAAAGGCAAATGAGTTTATATGGCTAAGAGACTTCAAAGTGAGTCAGGAGGTCATTCCAGAGGTTACGCTTATGCACATCTCAGCAGGATCTCTTTGACTGCCAAAGTAGATACTACCCCCAAATAATGGGGCTCCTGAGGGCTCTGGAGACATCCAGACACTATAGTCAGGACAGGTAGCTCAGGAGTTTGGTGCCTTGCCAGCGGGCCCTACTTTGGAATTTATGCTGCCCAGAGTGACAGAGTAAGACTAAGTTGTGGTTTCCCTACACATGGCTCTTCAGTCCTTCTATTTGAATGTATAATTAGTACTAGAGTTGGTAGGTGTACGTTCAAGAGACTTAAATCTTTTTGCTGTCCATGTGCCAGCTGGGCCCTGAATCTCAACGGAGTTGCAACACCTACTCTCCAGTTCATTGGTCTCACCCAGGACAACTAACATGGAGGTGATGATGGACACCTACCAAACCAAGGAACCGAGAGGGTCTACAACTGCAAGCAAGGGAGTCCCATCCTTTGGCCCTATGGGATCACAGACCCCTCTGAATTAGAGGTGGAGTGGACATCACCATCCCACAATCCTCAGGATTGGGGAATGAACTGTGGACTAAAGTAGACTTACTGGTATTCTGCTATAGACTTATTGTGATTAGCAATGGAAGAAATTATATCATTGATGTGAAGGCAGTGGCCACTGGAGGTTCTGAGGGCACGGAGAAGGATAAACAGGTGTAATACGAGGGCATTTTTGGGACTTGGAAATTGTCCCAAATGACATTGCAATGAAAGATACAGGCTATTATAAATCTTGTCATAACTTGCAGAATTGGGTGGGAGAGAGTGCAAACTACAATGTAAACTTTAATCCACGCTTAGTGGTAATGCTCCAAAACGTGTTCATAAATGCAATGAATGTACCTCACTAAAGAAGAATGTTGTTAATGTGGGTGGTATGGGGAGCGGGGCATATGGGAATCCCCCATATTTTTTATGTGACATTTGTATAATCTAAGTATCTTTAAAAAAATAAAATAAAATAAAAATTATCAGAGAAGATATTCCTTTTTTACAAAGAAATTTAACTATTAAGGTGTCAGGAGGGAGAAAAGTTCAAGAGATGAAGGAAAGAAAGATGCTTCCATATCAGAAAAGGGAGACCTCAGGAAGTTAAGTAAAGAATTACCATATGACCCAGCAATCTCATTTCTAAGTATTTACACAAAAGGATTAAAAGAAGGGATTCAAGAAGATATCTGCACACCAATGTTCATAGTAACTTTATTCATAACTGTCAAAAGATGGAAGTAACCATCAACAGATGAATGGATAAGCAAAATGTGGTATATACATACAATGGAATATTATTCAGCCATAAAAAGTAATGAAGTTCTGATTCATGCAACAACATAGATGAACCGTGAAGACAACATGTTGAATGAAATAAGCCAGACACAAAGACAACTATTGCATGATCTCACTGATATGGAATAATTAGAATAAGCAAATTCATAAAGTCAAAAACTAGAACATAAGCTACCAGGGGCTGGAATGGGGTCAGGGAATGGGGAGTCAAAGTTTAAGTGTAAGCCAATATAAAGAAACTGGGGGTCTGTCTCTGAACTACAGAATTTCTGTTTGGGGTGATGGAAAAATCCTGGTGATGGATGGTGGTGATGATAGCAGAATATTGTGAATGTAATTAGCAACACTAAATCAAACAGGGAACCCTGATATAAACTATGGGCCATAGTTAATAGTACAATTAAAATAGTCTTCTTTCATCATTGTACAAGGATACCACAATAATGCAAGGCTAATAATGGGGGCAGTATATGGGAACTCTGTATTTTCTGCATTATTTTTCTATAAACCTACAACTTTTATAATAAAAAATTAATTTTAAAAAAGGCAGAAGAAGAAGAAAAGGGAGCTAAGAGATAGGGGCAGTGTGGTCACCATGTCTAGTTAATGGCATGGATAGAATTTTCCCTGGGCACCCCCATCTCACCTCCCAGAGAATCACCTCTCTCCTGTCAGACAAAATCTCTCCTATATTTTTCTCAAGGTCTAATCCTCCCTTTGAAGCAGAAATACAATACTCACCTTAAAACCCAATAGTCAGAAAGCACCTCACAGATTATCTAGTCCACCCATGCAAATGCTTCATGGAGGCTCTAGCTCATAGCTTCTTTTTAGCTGTGGCACCTTCCCAAAGGGTTATGGAGTAGACACCTATGTGGAGATTTTTTGACATGAAAACAAGGAATTCGAGCAGTCTTTTGTGGTGGCCACAACTGTTAGATGTAGGACTCATGAGCTGTCAACAGCCATGTTTCCCACCTTCGGACTAGAGAAGCAGAAGCCGTGGTCCACAAAGACAGAGGAAGGATAAGTCAGACGCACAGAAAGCAGCAGCCGCTAGAGGCAGAGAGAATTGTGACAGTGTCCAAGGCCCTGTTCCTAAAGCAATGTTCTTTAGAGTCTGCCAGTAACTCCCCTTTATGCCAGTAAATTCCCCTTTATGCCCAAGGTAGTTAGAGGACAATGTGTCATGCTACTAAAAAGGCCAAAGAACACAGGGTATTAACAAAAGGATTCGGAGGTCTAGACCAGAAAACTATCCAGGAAAGAACTTATAAGTAGAAATAATCATATTCCAGGACAGACAGAAGGCAGTGACCTTGCTGTAACCAACAAGCATTATGTCATTGCTGCCCACTGTGCCTCCTTTTAGGCTAGGGTGTCCATATGGTCCAGTTTTCCCCCAGAAAATCTCAGTTTATGATCTGTGGCTGTTTGAGATTATTTTATGAATTCCAATAAGAGAAAGATTATGTTTGTAAACTAATCTATTCTTCTGGGTGTGAGACCTTTTGATTACATTAAACTGATTAGATTACCTATTAAGCTTGCTGTAGGGCTTTTTATTGGACTACATCAGTAAGTCCTTGCCCCTTTGCTGGGTCTGATATAAACGGACTCACACAGATGAACAGAGAGAGGAAAAAAAGGAATTGCCATGTGAGAGAAAAGACTCCGTTTCGCCCATAGCTGAGCTGCAAGGAAAGAAGCCCTAAGAGACAAGCCCTATGCCAGGAGAGAGAGGACTATAGGATCGCTTTAGCATGAGGCCACAAGAGGCTGGGTCCAAGGAGCAACACAAGAGGAGATGGTGAGCCAGAGGGGAGGCTGAAACCCCGCAGCTATTGGACGGCCATCTTGCAACACACCGGAATCAACAGTAGCTGACTTGGGTGAGAAAGCATCTCTGCTGATGTCTCGATTTGGACATTTCATAGCCTTGGAACCGTAAGCTTCTACGCCAAATAAATCCCCTTTATAAAAGCCAACAGATTTCTGGTACTTTGCAACGGCAGCCCTTTGGCAAACTAAAACATTAGCTATGTACTAGCGTCCTGCACAGTTAACTCCTGCTTTCCTAGTTGAAACTACCCTGGTTTGGGCAAAAAAGTATTTGTCAC
>JAQZBX010094164.1:0-12060 GCA_029593785.1 Cabassous unicinctus | reverse complement strand
TTGTAATAAATGTATCATACTAATGCAATGAGTTAAAAATGGAGGTGGTGAATTTATGGAAACTATGAATTTTATGTGAATTATCTCTAATCCTACAACTTCTCTGAGAAAGCATAATAAGTGAAAAAACAAAATACCAGCTGGTGTTTTGTAGGCTCTTTTGAAGATATTTTTTATATTCCTTTTTTATCCTTATCCCCTTGGCTTTTCCCTTAGAGAAGTATTCATTCATTTTTAGTAATTTACAACTAGTAAATATTTCCCACGTTTCAAAGTAATAATTTTAGGTATGACAATTTTTGTGAAGATTTGATGGGTGAAGTAAGAGGTACACATGTGTTATCTCATAAATTATTTGGTAATAAAAACAGGAATTTGTTAGAAATATTTAATATCCAAAGCATAGATACTACTGTATGTGCAAATATATGTGATAGTGAAGAAAAATATGTTGCTAAAACATTTATACTTTAGTTCTCTACTTTGAATTAACCTGAGATATCCTTTTATATTAATTTTCCTGCTTACAAAATTAAATATTGTTTTTCAAATAGTATGTTCACCGTACATTATGTTTGATTCTTGCTTATGTTCTCTAAAGGAAAAAAAAGTTACCACCATATAATGCAAGAAGTAAGTACATAGTGTTGTTACTTTTCTTTTAAAATTATAGAAAAATTGCAAATACCAGGGAAGTTTGAAGAAAAATAAGAGTAATTTAAGACTATATTTTATTATTTCTATTCAAGTAAAACATTAATCATTTCTCATTTTCTGTTTTATGAATCCAAAAATGCAGGAGTATAATGTTTCGATGATACACTTGCACCTTCATTTCTAATACTTTGGTGGTTTAAACTAGACGTGGCACCATATAAATGTGGAGGAATGACAATTTTACACACTGCTCTAGAAAATGAGTACCTACACAACTCTGAATGTTAAAGATAACCATGTAAGAAGATATTTTTTCCTGGAGAATTGACTTTGTTTTTTAAATATGTGCTTAAAAATATAAAATATTACTTTTTGGAAGTGCTAATTCTGATCAGCACATGTGAACAATGACAAGTCACTGAGAACTATTGATTGCCAAGTTTGCACTGGTGGCAGAATTAATTCAGATTCTAGATTTACAAATTACTCTGATACCCACAATAAAACCACAAACGTTCAATATATTTTTCAGAATGAGGTAGAATTAAGAACAAGGACGTATTAGTAAAAGAAACAATAATTAAGACGAAATCAAGGAATAAAATACTTGATTTATCTATGATTCTTTTAGGTATACATTTTCCACCAAATAACTGGAGATTATTCTTTGAAGAATTAGTCGAAGAGGAGAAGAAATATAGTAAGAGGTATCAAAATGAGCAAACACTACTAAAGTAATGCATTGCTTTAACCTAAAGAATGAATGATTCCTGAATTCATATCGCAGAGAAAATATAATCACATACAGAAAATATATTAGATATTCAATACTTTTTTAAAAAAATAGAAAATCTCCAAAACAGGCAAATTGAATGGCAAAATTTAATCTTTTAAAAAAATGGACTTTAAATATTTGAATTTAAAAGAAAAAAAGCATTATTTATGACATAATTTAGTATATTTTTTCTGTTAGTGCTTATTTTCAATGTTTTGAAACAGTTTACTTTCCAAATTGTCAAGGTTATCTCAATTTAGGAGGACAATAATCTGCTGATGATGTAAAATTCAATTAACTGCATCATTAATTTTTGTTAAGTTAAAGTCATGACTTTAAAATATCTAACGAATCAGTTTTCTCAAACCACTATTATTTTTTCCTATTATTAATTTCTCTTGATAGAATATTGTTAAGAATGACTTCATTTTATTAAATGTGTAAGTGCATTATTATTTAATATCATTGAAAAATATCTTAATCATGATTATTACTTTTTTTTACATTTGCAGAAATCATACTTATGTGCATATTTAGACATTTTTAATAATAGGATAAATTTATAGACACTGCTGTAGATTTTGTATCTAAAATATATTTAGAAGATTTTCAGAAAATACATATTTCTCAATGTCCTCACTTCAAAATGTATCATCTGAATTAATAAAATTTGATTTAAAAAATGGCCTATTTTGAGATTTTGAGATTATTTTCTATTTTTATCTATTTTAAATAATGTTGTGATCTATAACTTATACATATCATGAGAATTTAATTTTTTGAAAAAGATAAAATTTGTCATTTTAAATTCTAACTTTTCCCTATTTGGAAAAGACTATTATATTTTTACTGCTATATTTTATTTGTTTACTGAACTTGCTTATTGTAATTGTTTAAGTTTATTATTTTGGCTATTCCAAGGGAAAAATCAGGTCGGTAGAATGTAAATCTATTTTATATACCATTCAAGCATTATTAGAATTTTATAAGATATCTATATAAACTGGTTTAGTTGATTAGATATTTGAGAATAATGCTGAAAAGTAGTGGTGAAGGTCAGCATCTTTGTATAGTTTGAACTTGAGTGAAAATTGCTTGGATTTAGTCAGTCAGTTATCAATGACTGTTTATATAATCATGCTATTCTCAGAAACCATAATATTGCTTTAATTAAGGAATCTAAATTGAATAATAAATTATAAAGTGACATTTTCTAAAATATTGCTTTTCCCATTTAAACTATTAATGGGATAAAATAAAGTAAAATCATTACTAATTTTGTACCATCTTTGTGTCATTTAAGTGAAAAATAAAACTACTTGGTCTGCAACACACGCAGTGTTAACAACTTAATAGCTTCTCATATAAAGTTGAAATGGAAGTACATTGAAACATGTTTTAGTATTGTAAAATTTATTCTCCTGGAAGATGCAGTTACTGAAAACAATTTGGCATCCATGAGGAGAATTTTCTGTCTTTATTATCAGTAGTTCATTGGGAAGTTGAAAAAGACTACATTGGGGCTATAAATATATTTTGCATTAATATGTACTCTACAGTTTAGAAATTAATTGTAGGTCTTAATTTACCAAACTGGCAATTTTTATTTTGATGAAATTAATAATTTAAAATTAGTGGATTGTGTTTAAATACTGAACCAAGCTATTTTATCTAATTTATTTAACAGGTGGCCAAATCTGGAGTTAGTAACAATTAACTGAAAGTTTAAAAATAAGGGGGACAATCAACTAACATGGGTTTTAGTGGTCGAATTCTAAAATTGAATTGACCTCCATAGTTCATTCAAATTCATAGTTATAAAGGTTTTATGTTGCACAGTTCTTGATCATATCTTCAAATAACATGGAGTGTTATATTATAAGTGTGTATGTTTCTGAATATGGATTCTTTAATATCTTTTCTGGGAGATAAGGTTACTTATGTAGTTTCTGACTTTGTAGTCTTTTATTTATAGAATTTAATTGAAATCACAAGAGTGAAATGAAGAACCATACCAAGCAGATAGAGTTTATCTTACTGGGACTGACAGATAACTCTCAATTACAGATGGTAATCTTCTTATTTCTATTACTTGTTGAGCATGACAGGGAACTTAACCATCATTGCTCTCACTCTGTTGGATTCCCATCTAAAGACCCCAATGTATTTTTCCTTCGTACTTTCTCTTTCCTAGAAATCTCATTCACAACTGTTTGCATCCCCAGATTCCTAATCACCATTGTGACCAGGGAAAAGACCATTTCCTATAGTGGTTGTATGTCTCAGTTGTTTTTTACTTCTTCCTGGGGTGTACAGATATTTTCCTTCTGGCTACTATGTCCTATGACCGCTATGTTGCAATCTGTAAACCTTTGCATTATGCGTCCGTCATGAGCAGAAGAGTTTGTCACCAACTTGTACTGAGCTCCTGGGTAACTGGCTTCCTTTTCATTTTCCCTCCGTGGATTTTGTTTCTTAACCTGAATTTCTGTGCTTCAAATACCATTGATCATTTCATTTGTGATGTTTCTTCTATCTACAACTTTTTTGCTCAGACACACGTGTACTAGAATTGATTGCTTTTTTATTAGCTGTGATGACCCTTATTGTCACATTGTCATTAGTAATCCTTTCTTACTTCTATATCATCAAGACAATTCTAAAATTCCCTTCAACTCAACAAAAGGAAAAAGCATTTTCCACATGCTCATCTCACATGATTGTTGTCTCCATCAATTATGGAAGTTGTATCTTCATTTACATAAAGCCATCAGCAAATGAGAGTTATTTCAAGTAAAGGAGTAGCTGTGCTCAATACTTCAGTTGCACCATTGTTGGATCCATTTATTTATACTCTGAGGAACCAGCAAGTTAAAAAGGCCTTGCAAATTGTATTCAAAAATGCATTTTCTGTTTCAAAAAATAAGACTATTTATTGAAATACCTAACATGGAAACATAAAAAAAAATTGAACATAAATTAATCTGACACTTCTAGTTTAAGAATTCATATCTAATAAACTCTATAGCTCACTTTAGCCACGAGTTTAGAAACTATTCCATTCTATCCATTCTGAGATTAACTTTCTGCTATTCCATATGAAAGACTTTCTGAGTTTGAAATTAAAAAGTACAAAATTATTTCCTCTATGTAAGATGTTTTAAGTTAAAAGTAATAAAGGGTTTTGATTGTATTATAGAATATAAATCTTTGGAGAGCACAGAAATTTTAAATAAATAAGTTAAATAATTATTTATGCTGTTATTATTAAAGACATATTCTTGAAAAGTGTCAGATAAATTGAATTTTGTCATCATTATATACACTTAAAATCTTCTAAGAAAACTTGTTCTTTGAAAGAATACTGTAGAGGTTAATTTTGTCAAGTGATTGCTTCTAATGACTGTTGTCAACATAAGGAAACTTAATTTTCTTTGAACATAAATCAATTATTTAATTGTATAAATGTATTTTAGTATTTGTATTGGCCATACTTTCATAATTGAAGTAGAAAATATATTCTGACTTCATACTCCTGTAGTTGATTAGACAAACAAGTATTTTTTCAAGAACACATAAAGCAAATTTAATTTCTTGGATATGCCAATGAATATATTGCATAAATGAGAATATATGATGAATTTTATGACTGTCTTATAAGTTTTTCATTATGTATAATTTTTAAATAGTAAATTATATTGAATACCAATATCTTTTAATTTAAATAAATGGCTTGTTTAAGTATAAAACTATTATTCATTTCCTGTAAAGTAATGGTATGAAGTTACTTATTTTGCTTTTTATTTCCAATTGTCAGTAACTATAACATACAGATTCCGCAATTTTTTATTTGTCCTTTTGATTGTGTGGTTATGCCATTGTACCAACTGATTTCATAGCATGGTGTTGATGAAGCTATCAGCAAAAGAATATTTTTCATTGTTGTTTGTGGTATTAGTTTTGTTTGTTTGTTTTTCATTACAGATAGTGTAGATTTATTCAGTAAGTTTTCTAAATAATATTTGCTTATTGGTGGACTCTTTGTACTTCAAGATAAATTGCAAGAAGAGAAGGGTTTTCAGGAAGATAAATGCAAAGTTAAAAAGAAACATTATTTCTCAAATATTAAAACAATGGTTGTTGCTGCCAGTCTGCCTGGAATAACTTGTGGAGCTAAATAAATAAGTTAGTGTCCTAAGTAAACCTCCAGTATATTTCTTTATCTCTATAGCATTGTTGAATAAGAAATAAAGCAAAATGTTCTGTCCTCCAGCATCACCTCTGTGGCATTGAGTTTTCCTAAATGATTGTAGTATAGCAAACTCCTCCACCCAACATAAACTTACAATATGATATTGACACTTCATTCAAGAGGATGTGGGGTCAAGTTTCATTCTCTTGCCTATAGTGTACAGATGTCTCTAGAGTCCTCAGGAGCCCAGGTGTGTGAGGCACTGTTTACTATAGCAATCAATGAGATCCTATAAATAAGCATAACTTCTGGAATGACCTCCCGACTTATTTGAAATCTCTTAGCCATAAAAAAAACTCATTTGGATATGGATATACAGTTTGTACCCATACAATGAATGGGAAGTTGTTGGACTCCCATCCTGAGGAGTCCTGCTATGTTCTCAAAGAGGGGCGGGAGTCTCTCTAGAGCAAATGCAGTGACAAATAGGCGAGGGCAAACCAGTATGTAAAGCCCTCAATGTTGTTGCAAGTAACTATGAATCTTGTTCTTCAAGGAGTGAAATTCAGTGCTTGCTATAGGTCCCAAGGAGAGGGGATGGGAGGAATGGAGTAGATGGAACATTGGGCATTTTGAGGGCATTGGAATTTTTCTACATGATCTTGCAATGAAGGGTAGAGACCATGTTAAATTTCATCAAGATTTATAAAAGTGTATGGTCCAAAATGTAAAACATAATGTACAATACTGACCATGGTTAGTAACAATGCTTCAATATTTGTACACCAATTGTAACTAATGTACCATCCACATGTAAAATATTATTAGCAGTGGAAGGGGGGAAAAGGGGAAGATGTTGGGTATATATCCTCTATATTCTGTACTTGAATTTTTGTTACCTAAAGCTTCTTTGAAGATAAAATGAAAAAAAAAATACATGGGGGAAATAAATGGAAGAAAATGTCGTTGTACATACAAAACAACAAATCTTACAGTGATGAAAGACATAATTCCAATTTATTTATTTATTTTTTATTATTTCAAAAAATTTTCAATTTTTTGCATTTGTTACTATTAAAACTATCATTATTATTTCATTTTGTGATTAATTGTATTTGGCTATTTTGTTGGCTTCATTTTTGAATAAGTTTTAGAACACAGAAGGTTTACAACTGTGGCAGGGAAAGATCATTGGTTCATGGTGTCAATGGTGGGGGATGCATGAGAGGAGGTTCACCTGGAGCATACCTCTAAGACATATGAATGAGTTCAAGTGTTCAAGGAGCAGTATCATGATGGGTGGAGATGTAGACAATAACCAAAAAATATCAAATTCCCATCCTGGGGATCTCTGCCACATTCTCTAATGGGACAGCAAGAATCCCTGAGTTTAGGGGCAGCGATTATTGAAGGGGGATGGACCCTGTATAGGTCCTTGATATTGATGACTATACTTACGAACTATTTCTTTTAAAAATGAAACTTAGCCTAGCATTATAGGTTGCCTAACAGTTACCTCCTGAGAGTCTCGTTTTTGCTCAAATGTGGCCTCTAAGCCAAACTCAGCCTATAAATGCATTACCTTCCCTTCAACGTGGGACATGACTCCCAGGGATGAGGCTACTTGGTACTGAGGGATTACTACCAAGCACCAACTAGCAATGCATCTGGAAAAAGACCTTGACAAAAATGGGGAAAAGGTAAAGACAAATGAGTTTATGTGGCTAAGAGACTTCAAAGTTTATGCATGCCTCAGCAGGATCTCATTTGACTGCCATAGTAAATATTGCTTCAAATAGCTGGGCTCCTGAGGGCTCTGGAAAAAAGCTGACACTATAGGCAGGGCTGACCACTTGGGAATTTGGCACCCTGTAAGAGGACCCTACTTTGGCTTTATGCTCCCCAATGTAACAGAACTGTACTCAGTTGCGGTTTCCTTACACAAGGCTCTTTTGCCTCTTCTATTTTAATTTATAGTTAGTACTAGAGTTGATAGGTGTATATCCAAGAGACTTAAATCTTTGGGCTTTCCATGTGCCAGTTGGGCCCTGAATTTCAACAGAGTTGCAACACCTACTCTCCAGATCATTGGATTCACCCAGAACAACTAACAAGGAGATGATGAGGAAAAATGACCATCCCAAGGAACAGAGAGAGTCTACAACTGCAAGCAAGATAGTCCCATCCATCTGCCCGATGTGATCTAAAACCCCTCTCAATTAGAGGTGGTGTGAGCATTACCATCCTTGAATCCTCAGGATTGGGGAATGAATAATGGACTAGAATAGACTTACTGTAACTCTCCTATAGACTTATTGTGATTCTTGCAATGGAAGAACTTTTATCATTGATGTGGAGGCAGTGGCCACCAGAGGAACTGAGGAATGGGAGAGGGAAAAATAGTTATAATATGGAATATTTAAGTCTCTGGGACATATATATAATGAGTATAGTATTAATTATGGATTCAAATACATAGGAGAGAAGAATTATGTGTAGAGAAATTGTAAATGAGCCTAACTATGTTATGTTGGAGAGCATGTATTCCAAAGTCAACCCCACTGAGAGGGTGCTGAATTCTTGAGATTCCTTCTTAGACTGTAGAGATGTTTCTAGATCCCTCAGAAGCCCCATTGTTTGAGGCACTGCTTACTGTGGCAGGCAATGAGATCCTGCTGAGACATGCGTGAGTGTAACCTCTGGAATGACCTCCTGCCATACCTTAAAATCTTTTATGTAAAAACTCATTTGTATTTAATATTTTCCCTTTTTGGTCAAGGTCTTTTTCCAAATACCTCACTTTATGGCACTTGGTAATAATCCCTTGGTGCCAGGGAGGCTCATCCCCAAGAGTCATGTCCCACACAGTGGAGAAGGTAATGTGTTCTATGCTGTATTTGTCTTAGAAAGAGGCCACATATGAGCAACCAGGGGGCTCTCAGAAGATAACTTTTAGGCAATATATAATACTAGGCTAAGTTTCAAATTCACAAGAGCAAAGTTCATAAATACAACCATCAATATCAATGTCATGGCAAAATGGTCTGTCCTCCTTTGCTTAGCATTGCCCAGGATATTCTTGTCACTCTATTAGAGAATGCTGCGGTACTTACTTCCCAATCTAGGAATTCAGCACCCTGTCAGTGGGACTTACTTTGGAATATATGCTCCCCAATGTAACAGAATTAGACTCATTTATAATTTCCCTATACATGGCTTTTCTGACCCTTTTAGTAGAACCTACAATTAGCAATATATTCATTGAATATATGTTCCAGAGATGTAAATCTTTGGTCTGTTCATATGCCGGTTGATCCCTGAGTCACAGAATAGCTGGAACACCCACTCTCCAGTTCATTGGACTCACCCAGAACAACTAATAAAAGGATGATAATGGGCAAAACCCATTCCAAAAAGCAGAAAGTATCCACAACTGCAAGCCAGACAGTTATATCCATTGGCCCCATTGGATCTAAGCTCCCTCTCAACCAGAAATAGAGTGGGCATCACCATTCCAAAATCCTCAATATTAAGGAATGAACAAACATAAGGGTGGAATGCATCTATGGACTAAAGTAGACTTATTATTATTCTAGCAATGGAAGAACTTGCATCATTGATATAAAGGCCATGACCACTAGAGGCTCTGAGTGGAGGGAGAGGGAAGAATAGGTGTAGCATGGGGCATTTTGGGGACATAGAAATTGTCCTGTGTGACATTGTAATGATGGATAAAGACCATTATATATTTTGTCAAAACCTATATTACTGTGGAGTGCAAAGTGTAAACTGTAATATAAATGGTAGACTATGGTTAGTAGCAATGCTTCATTATGTGTTCATTAATTTTAACAAGTGTGCCACACTAATGAAATGAAAAATGTTAATAATGGGTGAAAGTGGGGGAGTAGGAGGGGGTGTGGTATATGAGAATCCTTTATACTTTTGATGTAACATTTATGTAATCTAAAGCTTCTTTAAAAATAAAAAAAAATTTTTTTAAAAAGAAATGCAAATAAAAACCAAAAAAAATTTTCAATCTCTTGAATTTGAGCAGCAGGTAGTAATTGCTCTAACCAGTATAGTATAGCAGAAAAGCTGCTATGTGATCTTAAATTTCCTCTCTAGCTCTCTCTTTGTGATATTTGACTTTGGAAACCAACAACCTTGCCATGAAAAAGCCCAAAGTGATCCCATGTAGAGACTTCATGGATGTCCACATATAGAGAGAAATAAGTTTATAAAGTGACAGATTTAACTTCCAGACAAGTGAGTAGTGATATCTTCAGGGTTTCCCAGTCCCCAGTCTTCAAGACTTCCATGTGAAGCTTCACACAAAATAGAGCTGAAAGGATCTGCTGTATTCTCTGTATAAATTCCTTACAACAGAATCTGTGAGTCAAGCAAATGGTTGCTTTAGGCGAAAAAAAATCCACAAAAAAAACATTGAGGTAAAATTTAAAGCAGCCATATTAAATGGAATAACAGGTAACAGTTACCAGATGCCATTTCTCTTTATCTTGTCCATAGGAATTCCATGTATGACTGGTTTATCATGGATGTGTGGAGTTCTCCATGGATAAAGGTCCTTACTATTGACCATAGTTTTTCTATAAATATCAAAAGTAACTCAAAACTCAAAGTAGAAGCTTGCAAATGATATGTGACTCTTGACAGTAAATAGGGATGTGGGTTCCATCAATATATTCATTTGTCAAAACCATACACATTGGATTCATAATATAGGGGCATTTCTTCAGATGTAAGTTCTATGTAAAATTGTAAACAATAATTGAATTCTACTTCTTAGCATCACTTTAAGCAGTGATATGTGTTATCAACTCACAACTGTTTTGTGTATATTCTAGACTTGTGCAAATGAGACACTGAAAAGCATGGCATCCTAGTTTCTCCCTGTAGAAGAAAGAAATTACAAATATGAAAAGGAGAAAGTCTATTCATTACCTTGTACAGTGTTGAATTGGAATTGGAGTATGAGTATGAACATACTATATGTATATACATTTACATTGCCTATATATTATATATATTTACATTATATGTATTTAAAATTGGGGATTGAATAATGTCCCCCATAAAGACATATTCAAGTCCTAACCTCTGGACCAAGTGGTTGTGAAACCCTTTTGTAAATAGGACTTTTGGAGAGCACATTATAATGAGGCCAAATTGAAACAAGTATGGCTTTAAAACTATAAAAATGATGTTCTTAAAGGCAAAAGAAATTTGGACACAAAATAGAAACCACAGGAGGCAACAGCAACAGACAGATCACCATGTCATGGGGGCAGAGATTAATTGCAAAATGCTCCTATCAGAATGCTACGGACTTCAGATACAGCATGACCTGTGAGTACTTTGATTTTGGACTTCTATCTTCCAAACTGTGAGCTAATAAAGTCCTGTTGTTCAACTCAATCTGTCTATAATATTTGTTATGGCATCACTCGCAAACAAAGTCAATATAACAGTAATATTGCAATAATTCAACAGCAATGACAAAGAAGGTTACATATCAATGTTAGGGAACAATAATGGAGGTATGGAAGGGAGTTTGGGAATTTTCCTTTTGGAATAATGAAAACCTCCTGAAATGGACTGAGCTGATGGCAACACATATCTATGGAGAAATTGAGAACCACTGAGGGTAAACTTTGGATGGATTGTACCAGGTAGGGGACTGTATAAAACAGTGAACCACATAGTGAATGATGGGCTATGATTAACATTGTAAATTACTAATACATGGTCTTAATAATAGGATGGCTTTGGGGAATAATATACCAAATATAATCTTTAGACTATAGATAGCAGTGATATTATGACGATGTTCATTTTTAATTGTAACAAATGTGTCACAACAATGTAAGGTGGTAGCGGTGAGGCAATGTATGGGAATCCTGTGTGACATGCATAAGTGTTTTGTGCACTCACAACTTCTCAAAGAAAAAAAAATCAGTTTACCATAAAGGTGAAGTTCTATTTGTGAGCTCTCACTTTGATTCCATTAATTATTGTGTCTATCTCTATACCAATACCATGCTGTTTTGATCACTGTTTCTTTATAATATGCTTCATCGTCAGGAAATGTGAGTCCAACTTCACTCTTCTTTTATAGATATTGTTTGGTAATTCGGGGCCCCTTTCCCTTCCAAATAAATTTGGTAATTAACTTTTCTATCTATGTAAAATAGGCTATTGTAATTTTGATTGGTATTACTTTGAATCAAAATGCCAATTTGGGTAGAATTGATATCTTAATTATATTTAGTCTTCTATTCCACGAACATAGGGTGTCCTTTAATTGTTTAGCTCTTTTTTAAATTTATTTGAGCACTCTTTTATAGTTTACTGAGTACAGGTCCTTTACAATAAATTAATTACTAGATATCTGATTCTTTCTCTTTTTTTTTTT
>JAQZBX010094163.1:0-12060 GCA_029593785.1 Cabassous unicinctus | reverse complement strand
TTTTTTTTTTTTTTTGAAAAAAAATGTGTTCCAAGAAAAGCTAAAGAAAGAGAATATCTGTATGTTCTCTGTCATAAAGTTTCAGTTTGATGCCTGATAACCTGGCAGATCATCTCTTAAGGAAGAACCAAGAATTGAATCAGGCACCTGATATCTTCTAGGCAGGAATTCTTCCACTGAGCTATTCTGCCTTCTTGGGTTAATTAGCCGCTTTTCCCTCAAGCAGGCTATATTCCCTGCAGTCTGGACCAGAGTGGCCCTGATCAGCTGCCTCTCTCTGCTTCTTCTCTGGTGTAATTCTACTCTTTTCCTAGGCATCTGAGCATGACTACCTGCCTGACGAGATCCCCCTTCCCTCTCCCTGTTGAGTCGGGGTCACTTCTGATATTCAAGGGGGCCCGGCTGGCTAAACTCACCACAATGAAATTACTCTACACCCTCCCAGACCCCTTTTCCTTACAGGAAATGAGCCATCAAACTCCCTTTCGGAGCAGGGTGTCAGGAGCTGAACCTAGTCTATCCATCCTGAGGGCCAGGTATATGTGCCACTTCCGTCCACTGAAGTAAGCAACGCACGATTTTCCCCTGGCTTCCCTATCTGTCCAGTACCCTCCTAGATGACTCCAAGCACCTTCCCATGAAGGTAGATTTTTGCTCTACTCTCAGTTAGATAAAATTCACCAGGAGTTTAACCCTCAGTTAATATCTCAGGGGTGGTAGAGGAGAGCCCTTCCCATCAGCCAGGAGGTTTAATAACTCAAGATTAGCTGTTTTGGCTTCTTCATCTTTTTGAATCTCACTCTTCTGGGAGTTGTGAAGTAGAGTCCTAACTTGCTGTACCCCAAATCAGGTCCCCAAAGCCAGTCTCTGGCCTTTTCTCTGTTGTTTTAGTGAGATCTAAGCCTTATCTTCCTAACCCATTGGCCATCTTCCCACTGAAATTCTCACATTCTTGATGAAATCCTTTGAAATACAAAAGTCTTTAAGTTTGAAGAGGTCCCATTTATCCATGTTTTCTTTGGTTGCCCCTGCTTTCAATGTACAGTTTAAGAATCCACCACCTACCACCAGATCTTGAAGATGTTTCCCTAAATTTTCTTCTGAGAGCTTTATGGTCCTACCTTTTATATTTAGGTATTGGATCTATTTTGAGTTAATTTTGGTATAAGGTGTGAGATAGGGGTCCTCTTTCTTTCTTTTGGCTATGGATATCCAGTTCTCCTAGGACCAATTGTTGAATAGACTACTGCCCCAGGTGGATGGGTTTGAAATCCTTGTCAAAAATCACTTAACCATAGATGTGACAGTCTATTTTTGAATGACAATTCAATTCCATTGTTCTATGTGTCTATTTTTATGTCAGCAGTATGCTCTTTTTACTACTGTAGCTAGGTAATATGATTGTGTGTTTAAACACATAGCCAGAGCAAACACTCTCAGTACATGCACATCCCACAGTGCAAGTGGCAGAAATAGAGCTGTCTCTATCCAAAGTAAAGATAAGGATAGCACATTTGTTTTGGGCACAATCTTATTTTTTCTGTCACTTCATTGTTCCAGCGCTTTTCTCTCTCTCTCTTTTTAATTTTAGTCTGTATTGGAGATTGAACCCAGGATCTCAAACATGGGAAGCAGGCACTCAGCCATTGAACTCCAACTGCTCCCTCTTTTCTCATTTTAATTAATTCTAAATTGTATTTAGAATAGTGTCAATTAATTTATTCTTGTTTTCACAGATGTAATAAATAACTAAGCTGTGCAAAGTTACTAATCCCCCAAAATTAATTAATTTCTTAATTCATTCATTCAACAAATATTTATGAGTTATTGGTAGGTACCAGGCACAATATATGTACCAGACATATACTGAAAAACAGAACAGGCAAGATTTTGTCTTCATAGAACCTTATTATGTGGAGCAGGAGAATGATAAAAAAGCAAAATATGACACATATAATATTATATCAGAAGGGGTATGTATTTTAGTAGCATTCTATGTGTTTCCCCCACTGAAGGTGCTTTCTTTATTGTGACATCAGTATAAGTGAAATCTTTGAAAATAATCTGGGAGGTCATTATATATATGAAAAATTTGACTTCATTTGTTTCATTTTATTGGTTTCTTATCTGCCTCCTTGTTGGTTTTCAGCTTTGAAAATAATTTTGCAGCAGAAAATAGAACACAAAGCAATTTGTGCTTGTGGGAACATGAAGAATACTCATTGTGGAGGTGTGAGTGACTATGTAATATTTTCAGTAACTTCCAAAGGGAATTGTGAGAGTGGAGACATCATGAGGAATGGATGGGGAGTTATTACTCTTCCCATCTTCACTTTGCATTTTTCCCTGTAGATTATGACCAAATTGAAACCTCTTTTTTTCATCTTGCAGCTTTTAAGAGAATCAATGGAATTTTTTCCTACATGGCATTTTGAAAATGAATGGTACTATAATTTATTAAAAGTTAAACTGAATGTAAAATTTTTCTCTATTTTTCTTATTTCTCTACCTAATTCAAGGAGGTAATTGGACTCTGCAAAGCAGAACCAGCCAAAAGTGTATAATCAGCTCATTGAAGTGGTCACACCGAGTGAATTGGAGACTGAGGGGGAGGTGAGTTGGAGTGGGAAAGGAGAGTCCTAGACATTGGGAAAGGGCAGGGCCCTATTTATTGATACTGCCCTGGAGTAGGTGGCAACAATTGAGAGGGAAATTGTGGACCTAGGGAGCTAAATCTGCTAATGGTGTTCCTGTTGTCAAGCTGCCTGTGCTCAAATAAGGCATGGAAGCAGCTGAGCCAATGCTTTAGGAAAAGGGGTGTGGTAAGCCTCTTTTCCAATTCCTTGGTACTTCATTATATCCTGGAGAATATTGCAGAACCATAAGCAGTGGGGGGTACTCTAAGAAGAACTAATGTAATGTTTTCTACCATTTGGTAAGCAGACACCTCCTCCATGAAGTTTCATTTACTTAAAGAAATATCATGAAAAAATTCTTATTGCACATATAATTTTATGCACAGATTCACTCTGATAAATACCTATCTTTAATTCAGCCATTCAGTGAACAAAGAGTTACTGTATAAGGTATACATGTCAGATGTTATGCCAGATGCTCTTGAAAATTAAATGACTACCAGAAGTTCCCTCAAAGTTTGGAGAGAAACAGGGCCAAGTCAAAAATTGTTTGTTATCTTTTTGCTGTAAAGCAAATAAACTCCAAAAGTAGAGGTTGAAAACAACATTCACTGCAGTCACAATTTTTCAGATTGTCAATTTGAGCTTCTTCTAGTCTAGTCCAGGCTCAGCTGCACTCAACTAGACTTACTCATGTATCTGCAATCCACTATCATGTCAGCACAAGTAGCCTCCAGAATAAATTTGGAGGCTTGACTGAAGCAGAGAACAATGGATGTTCACTTGAGTAAACTCCTAAACCTCCCAGACAGGTGATCTCAAAGGTCCTGAGCTCAGTCCTTTTATGTTGAGGACAATCATAACCCTGTTCCAGAGGCCCCAAAAGGAAGTACATGAAGGGGCTAAGGACATTCACAATATCACTTCCTGGTCTCAGGGTCAGTAGTTGAAATAACCATGGTCCAGGTTCCAGTTTTGCATGATGGCACTTCTAGGAACCAGATCCCACAATCCCATTCTATTGGATATCTATGATGGATGTGTCCTTTGGAGGAGTCACCATAAATGTGTTGATTAAACAAATGTATGTTAAGTACCCACTATGTATCAGGCACTCAGATTTTCTGGAATTGCAAAGATGAGTTAGCCCTGGTCTTTACTCCCAAGTTGCTACAGTCTATTTGGAGGAGATAGATTTGTGACTAAAAATCTCCCATCAACTATGATTAGTGCCACAATGGGGGATAATAAAATTCTGATCAATTTTATTCTTTCTATCTTTTTTAGCTCTACTGCCCCATCCTGAAACCAGGCACTTCTAAATCTCCTACCAACTTTTTATAAAGACCCTAACAGAGTGTAACAATATAGCCTCAACTCAGGTTCAAAATTTTAACTCCTGTTTTCCCTAAATTGATCTTCTATAATTCCTAGTTTTCTTACACCAGCCAGTTTCCCCCCCCCCCACTTCCCTGTGCTCCCATCCAGTGGCCCATTCCTGCTTCCTGTTCACTATTGATCCTCTGCCTGATCTCTAATACCTACTTTGGAGGTTCCTTCTCTCTATCTTATGTTGTTTGCTGGATTTTCACATTCCTCCCATGCCCTGCCACTACAAAACTTATGTTTCCATCTTTTTTTCTTTATCCTGCACTCTTCAATCCTTCCCTGTTATTCATAAAACTATGGATATCCTTAGGCTAACATCACCTTAATTCCACAAACCTTAGTTGAGGTTTTTGTGTCATGGTCATCTGAGGTTTGTGGAATCAAAGCTCTAGACATGGATGTCTATTTTCTAACTTCCCCTGAAGGAGATAATTTAATAAGGACATGTTAAGAGGAGATTCTCTTTTGAGAAAGGCAATTTTAACTTTATTTTGTTGCTTTGTTATGAGGGGTACAAAGAAGACCTGTAAGAACCTTAACTAAATATACAAGTTTTTTCTCTCTAAATGTAATTCATTCTATATTAGCTTTCTTAAAATATTGGTTAAAAAGGGGTTACCATGTATCCTGTTTAAGTGTTCCCACTTGAAATTTACTTAGAAAATTAATTGCAAAGAAAACTTCTTTCAGAGATTCATATAATATTATTGATCTTCAGGAATATGTGAACATTTCCATGTTCCAAAGAAGAAAATTCAATTGGCATTCAAAAAGTAAATGCCAAAATAAAAAAAAATTAAAATGATAGAATCTGCAACTATAAACATAAAAGCTCAGTAAGTGTTACAGCATTTTCAAGTGCTATAAGGCAATAGTATCATTAATATAATTGTGCACAGGACATTGTCCACGGCAGTATCCCCAAAGGAGGAGGAATAACTAATGTGATTTCACATATTTGGGGAATGATAGGGATGGAGAAGCCCCCAGGGATGCATGATATCAGTGCTGGCTTATAGCTTCTGACCCCTGGGCCCAGGTCACTCATGTATATAACTGTCCCTTCTCAGAGGCTTCACATCAAAAGAAGATTCTGAGCAACCTACAGCATTGAAATCAATAAGTCCAAGTTCCAAACCCAGTATGATTCTAAGGATATTGGGGAGGTCTTCTTCCTCAGTTTGATCTGAGCAGACCTCAAATCCATCAAGCTGTCAGTCTTCTTCAGAGCATCAAAGGGTCAGTTGTGCATGTATTACCAAGGTGCACATGGTAAAGGGGGTTGTTGTTGAGTGGCAAAAAAAATTACATTTTCATCTATGGGAAAAACATCCCAGTATTTCAGACTGAGCTCTCCAAGAGAGCACCACAGAATATGCCACCAAGTTTAACCAATGCCAAGTTTAGTCAACTCCTGGGATCCCTTCCAGGAGTTGCTGAGGTATGTACCCTTGAACCCACTGTCTAGGCTAAGTAGGAAGAGAAGCCCTACACAGTGTCTGTGAACTGGTTGGTCACCAGGGAGCAAGGCTTCCACTATGGGACCTGCTGCCATGTGTTCCCTTCCTTTGAGGCCATTCTGGAACCCACATTGTGGGATTAAGCTTGCACATCTTCTATGAGGAGATGCTGAAGAGGCAGAAGCCACCCTCAGCACTATGCCAATCCATAGTGGCACCAGCAGTTGCAGCAGAGACTGATTGTGGCCATGAAGAAGGAAGTAAAAGAAAGGGAATATATCTGTCAACACCTGCACTAAAAGTTGGAAGAGCAGGAAAAGGGGCTGAACAGGCTGAGGTAAGAGCTGGTGAAGCTGCAGAGACAGGAAAGCTGGCAGAAAAAACGGAGAGCAACACATCCTCTATTCCAGAAGAGGACGCACTTAATGACCCAACTTAAGATACCCTAACTTGGTAAAAGGCATGGCTTCAGCTGGGAAATGCATACCTTTCTGTGAAAATCTCCATTCAGGCTACTTAATCCCTCTCCCATTTAAAAGCATCTACTCCATCCATTGCATTGTCGCAGACCCCCCACCCAACTGCAATAGATTCAACAGGCCCAGGAGGAACTGAACTGAAGAGGCCTCAGAACAGCTGACAACAGCTCAGGCTAATAGGCTGGCACAGCCCAGTAGGAGATAGAAGAAACCTAACCTGGAAGCTGAGTTCTTTGGGACCCTTAAAATAAGTCACATTGTAAGTTGGGAAAAGAGAAATGGGATTTCATTGGAACATGGGAGACTGATAAAGGGTCTCAGCACAGGCAACTCTATGGGAATTGAGTTTCTAAAGGAGAATGTAGCTGAGATTTTTAAAATCCAGACCATATTTTATTTAGTGTGAAGCCACAACTTAATTTTCTTCTTATTTTTTTTAAAGAAGCTTTAGATTGCATAAATATTACATAAAAATATAGGGATTCCCATATACATCACCCCCTATCCCTCCCACACTTTTCCTCATTAACAACATCTTTCATTAGTGTGGTGCATCTGTTCCAATTGATGAACACATATTGAAGCATTGCTACTAAGCATGGTCTATAGTTTATATTATGGTTTACACTTTGCACTGCACAATTTTGTAAGTTTTGACAGAATGCATAATGGCCTATATCCATCATTGCAATGTGCAGAACAATTCCAATGTCCCCAAACTGCCCAATGTTACACCTATTCTTCCCTTTCCCTCCCCTCAGACCCTCTGTTGACCACTGCCTTTATAACAATGTTACAAATTCTTTGATTACTAGAATAATAAGTCTACTTTGGTCCATAGCTGCACTTCCCCCTTATGTTTCATTATTATTATGTTTCATATTCCTCAGTCTTGAGGATTTTGGGGTGGTGATGCCCACTCTGCTTCTGATTGAGAGAGGGCTTAGATCCAGTGGGGCAGATGGGTGGGACTGTCTTACTTGCAGTTGTAGATACTCCATTTTTTGGGATGGGCATTGTCCATTGTCATCCTTTTGTTAGTTTCTGGTTAAGTTGGATGAATTGAAGGTTTTGTATTGGCTTTAACTTTGCTGAGATTCAGGGCTCAACCAGCATATGAACAGATTTAATCTCTGGGACACACATTTAATGGGTATAGTGCTCATTATAGGTTCAAATAAAAGGGGCATAAGAATTATTGTGTAGGGAAATTATGAGTCCAACTACAATACATTGGAGGGATAAGTTATCATTTATTCCAAGGTAAAGCCCACTGACAAGGTGCCAAATTCCTGTTGTCATCTGCCCTGCCTATAGAGTCCAGATGTCTCTAGAACCCTGAAGGGCCCTCTGCTTGAGTCACTGTTTACTGTGGCAGTCAGTAAGATCCTCCTAAGACATGCTTAAAGTGTAATCTCTGGAATGACCTTCCAACTCACTTTGAAATCTCTTAGCCATAAAAATACATTTGTATTTAATATTTCCTCTTTTGGGTCAAGATTTTTTTCCAAATGCATCATTAGTTGGTGCTTGGTAATAATCCCTCAGTGCCAGGGATGCATATCCCTGAGAGTCATATCCCATGCTGGGGGGAAGGTAGTGAGTTTATATGTTGAGTGTGGCTTAAAGAGAGGCCACATTAGAGCAAAAAGGAGGCTTTTAGAAGGTAGCTCTTAGGCAACAAAAAATACCAGGCTAAGTTTCAATTTCACAAGAACATTGTTCATAAGTACAAGCTTCAATATCAAGGGCCTGGAATATTGGTCTGTCCTTCTTCACTAGGCACTGCCCAAGCACTCTAGGAATTCTTGCCACTGTATTAGAGAATGTAGTAAGACTCCCCAGGATGGAAATTCAATATTCTTTTGGTTATTGCATGGGTCTCCACTCACTGAGACAATACCCCCTGACCACTTGAACACATTCATGTTCCATAGAGACATGCCCCAGGTGCACCCTTTCCCACACATCCTCCACCACTAACACCCTGCACCAGTGACCCTCCACTGCCATACTTGTGACTCTAATGCAATCCAAAACCTCCCCAAAAACAATGCCAATAAGTAAATAAACAAACAAATAAATAAATAAAACTAGATAAAAATATAAAAAACATTAAATTTTTTGCATTGTGTCTTTCATTCCCATGAGATCTGTTATCTTTTATATACAATGATTTCTTCTGTATTTTCCCCAAGTGATTTATTTTTTTCACATTATTTTCAAAGAAGCTTTAGGTAACAGAAGAGTCATGTAAAAAATATAGGGAATTGGGATGAATGTGGCTCAAATGGTTGAGTGTCTGTCTCCTATATGGAGGGACCTGGGTTCAATCCCCAGGACCTCCCCGTAAATAAATAAATAAATAAATAAATAAATAAATAAATAAAATTAGATTAAAAATATACAAGATTCTCATATACCTAACACCTCTTCCTCCCCCTCTCACATTGTCCCCTGTTAATAACATCTTACATGAGTATCATAAATTTGTTACAATTGATGAACCAATATTGAAGCATAGCCACTCACCATGGTCAATGGTTTACATTATGGTTCACATTCTGTACCATACTCTGTTATAAGTTCTAACAAAATGCATAATCACCTGTATCTGTCACTGCAAGAGCATGCAGAACAATTCCAATGCCCTAAGAACGTCCCATGCTCTATCCATTCTTCCCTCCCCCTTCCCTCAGAACCCATGGCATATCGGTCCATCTTCTTTTATTAGTCACTGCCTATATTCTTGAGAGGCTTTTTTTCCTCTGTTTGAGAACCGGATAGGACTCCCAAGGAGGGGAGTTCAATATTTTCTTGTTTATTTTGTGGGTCTCCAATTATTAAGCTAACATCTTATGACAAGATGAACTCTTTCATATTCCATAGATGCATTCCCCAGGTGTATTCTTTCTGACATATCCCCCAACCCCAACAACCTGTGCCAATAACCCTCCCCTGATGTATTTGTTGAAAGAATATTCCCACCATTGTAGTTTTAACCACAGATGTACAAGTCCCCAGAGTTAACCTGTTCCTTCCCTCAGTCCTCCACTCATTTCCATGGATAGTCCAACCCAACCCCCCCACCCTGCTCACCCTCACATTCCAGCACCTTTGACCCCACTCACATCCCATCACCAGTATCACCTCATCAACTGCCAAACGACCCCTTCCAACTTATCATATATTTTGAAGTCACAACTTTAACATAGTTAAAAGCAAATGCATTTTATTTAGTTCTGCTGTATTTTCAGTACCAGCTCATAAAAATATATATTTGCAAGCTTGCCATCATAGATTTTTCAGATTGTCAATATAAAAGTTGATTTTTATCTATCCTTCTGCCAATACCATGTAGTTTTGACAACCATAGCTTTGTAATCAGTTTTAAAGTCAGGAAGTGGGGGTCTTCCAAAATCATTTTTATTTTTAAAAATGGTTTTAGCTATTTAGCATTCCTTATCTTCCAAATAAATTCAATGACTGGGATTTCCATTTCTGCAAAGAAGGATGTTGAAATTTTGATTTGGGATGGCATCGAATCTGCAAATCATTTTGGGGCAGAATTGACAGCTTGGCAATATTTAGTCTTGGAATCCATGAGCATGGAATATCTTTCCATTTATTTAGATCTTCTTTGATTTCTTTTAGCAAAGTTTTGTAGTTTTTCATGCTTAAGTCTTTTACATCCTTGTTTAAAATTATTCCTAGATGTTTGATTTTTATTTGCAATTGTAAATGAAATTTTTTTCTTGACTTCTTCCTCATGTTGTTCTTACTAGTGTATAGTAACACTACTAATTTTTTTCATATAGATCGTGTACCCACTATTTTCTGAATTCATTTGTTAGCTCCAGTGGCTTCTTTGTAGATTCTTTGGAACTTTCTATACATAGGATCAATTCTTCTGCAAATAGTGAAAAATTTACTTCCTCCTTTCCAAATTAGAAGCCTTTTATTGCCTTTATTTGCCTAATTACTCTTATTATTGTTATTCACAATATTAAATAACAGTGGTGGCTGGGCATCCTTGTCTTGCTTCTGATCTTAGAGGGAGCCTTTCAACCTCTCCCATTGAGTATGATGTTAGCTGTGGGTTTTTCATATATGCACTTTATCCTTTTGAGAAAGTTTCCTTCTATTCCTGTCTTTCAGAGTGTTATAAAGAAAGAATCACATTAATTGATTTTCTTGTGTTGAACCAATCTTGTATACCTGGGATAAAACCCACTTAATCATGCTGTATATTACTTTCAATGTGCTGTTGGATTCAATTTGCAAGTATTTTATTGGAGATTTTTGAATCTATAACAATTGATTTCTTTTTAGGAGGTACTGGGGATTGAACCCAGAACCTTGTACATGAGAAGCAGGTGATACATCTGCTCCCCTATGCCATTTACTTTTGTTTTTCTGTTTTTACTTTTTAGTTGTTTATTATTTTTCTTTTTTAGTAGGTACTGGGGATTGAACTTGGGCTTCATATATGCAATGCGAGCACTCAAACACTGAGCCACACCTCCTCTCCAGCCAATTACTTTTTCACAAGCCTGCCAAGGCCACTCAATTGGGAAAGAATAGTCTCTTCAACACATGTTGCTGGGATGCCTATATATCCATAGACAAAGGAATGAAGAGGGGCCACTGTCTCACACCATGTACAGAAAGTAGCTCAAAATGCTTCAAATCACAAATATAAGAACCAGGATAATTAAACTAATCATCCTGAAAACAAGCAACTCATTTAAAATGAGCAAAAGACTTGAATAGACATTTCTCCTAAGAAGACATAAAAATGGTCAACAAAGCACATGAAAAAACCTTCAACATCATTGTATTAGGAAAATGCAAATCAAAACCACAATGAGATACCATTGCACACCCACTAAAATAGCAACCGTTTTAAAAATGGAAAATTACTAGTGTTGTAGAGAGTATGTGGAGAAATCAGAACACTCATTCATTGCTGGTGGGAATGTGAAATGATGCAGTCACTGTGGAAGATAGTTTTGCAGTACCTCAGAAATTTAAGCATAGAATTACCATATGACACTGCAACCCCACTTCTAGGCATATACCAAAGCAATTTGAAAGCAAGAAATCAGACAGATATTTGCAAACCAATGTTCATAGTGTCATTATTCACAATTTCCAAAAGATGGAAGCAACCCAAGTGTCCATCAACTGATGAATGGATAAGTAAAATGTAGTTTACACATGAAATGGAATATTATTCAGCTATAAAGAGGAATGGAGTTCAATACAAGTGACAACATGGATGAGTCTTGAAGACATCATGTTGAACAAAATAAGTAAGACCCAAAAGGACAAATATTTTATGATCTAATTGATATGGCATAATTAGAATAAACAAGCTTGTTGAGTCAGAATCTAGAATATAGTTCACCGAAGGTGAGGGTGGGGATACATAATGGGGAGTTAATGCTTAAATTGTACAGAGTTTCTATTAGGGATTATGGTAAAATTTTGGTAATGGATGGTGGTGATGGTAGCAGGACATTGTGTAATTAATAGCACTCAACTATATATATGAATATGGGTAACAGGATAAATTTTAGGTTGTTTTTCTGTTGATAGAATAAAAAATATAGGACTGCATAACATAAAGAGGGAAACCTATTCTAAGTGATGGAGTATAGTTAATAATACAGTTATAAAAATATTACTTCAATCACTCAATAAATGAGGGGATCTGAATTCCCAGCCTGGAGAACTCTGCCACATTCTCCAAGGGAGCAGCAGCAGTCCCCTGAGTGCAGAGGAAGTGTCTGGCAAAAGAGGATGGCCCACTGATGGGTTCCGGTTATTGAGGACTAGCCTTATGAGCCTTTGCTCATGTAACTGAAACTTGGTCTACTGTTATGGGGTGCCTAAGGGTTGCCATCCGAGAGCTCCTTGTTGCTCAAATGTTGCCTCTCTCTAAGCCAAACTCAGCATTTGAATGTGTTACCTTCCCCCCAACGTGGGACATGACTCCTGGGGATGAGCCTCCCTTGCAACGAGGGATCAATAACAAGTGCCAACTGGCAACATGATTGGAAAAAAAAAAAAAAAACAACCTTGAATAAAAGG
>JAQZBX010094162.1:0-12061 GCA_029593785.1 Cabassous unicinctus | reverse complement strand
CACATGAAAAGATGCTCAACATCATTAGCCTTTACAGAAAGGCAAAAGAAAACCACAATGAGATGCAATTTCACACCAACCAGAATTACTTCTATTAAAAAATTGCATATGTTGGAGAGGATAAGGAGAAATATATGAGCACACATTCACTGTAGGTGGGAATGTAAATTTGTGGAGCCACTGTGGAAGTGAGTTTGGCAGTATCTCAGAAAGTTAAGCATAGAATTGCCATGTAATCCTGCAGTCTCCTGTCTAGTTATAAACCCAAAAGAATCAAAAGCAAGTCCTCAAACAGATATTTGCACACTGATGATTGTGCAAATGATTGCACACATGATGGCATTATTCAAAGTTGCCAGTAGACAGAAGCAACACATGCCCATTAACAGATGAATGGATAAACAAAATGCTTTACATACATACAATAGAATATTATTCAATCTTAAAATGCAATAAAATTATATTACTTAAAACAATATGGATGAAGCTGAAGACATCATATTGAGAGAAATTAACCAGATACAAAAGGCCAAATATTGTATGATGTTAATGATATGAAATAATGAGTATAATCAAATTCATAAAGTGAGAAAGTAATATATAAGATTATACCATCTAATGGGGGGATAGAGAATGGGAGATAATGCTCAAAGAGCTTTATTGGGATGATGGAAAGGTTTTGGTAATGGATCGTGGTGATGGTAACACAACATTGTAAGCATAATTAACTGCACTGAATTGCATAATTCCATGTAGATAAAAAGGGAAAACTGAGGTTATTTTTATTAGAGCAGTTGGGGGGTTATAGAACAATCATGAATAAAACACAGGATCACCATATATCATGCTGTAATTAATACCATGCTTTGGTGTGGAACATTTGTTACAATTGGTGACAACATATTTTTTTTTATAATTGTACTATTAACTATATTCTATGGTTTAAATCATGTTTCACTGTATGTGCCATGCAGTTCCATGTTTTCTTAGAAAACATTTATTCCTTTACCATATATACAACTCAAAGAGTGAACTTTAATACACAAATGGAGTATAAATAATGGTTCAATTATTATAATATTCTTTCATCAACTGTAACAAATATACCAAACTAATAAAAATTATTCATAATTGGGAAGGGCATATGGTACCTCTGTATATTTTGCAGGATTTTTCTATAAATCCATTTCTCTAATTCTTTAATAACAGAAAAAAGAGATATCCTCTACATTTTTGTAATCACCTATTGGTTTTTAAAAAATGCATTGTTTAATTGCTACATATTTGTAATCTTCCTGTTTTCCTTATATTATGACTTCTAGTTGTATCCCATTGTGGCCTCCTAAGATACTTGGTATGATTCCAATATTTTAAAATTTATTAAGATATTATCCTTGGCCAAACATATGTTTCTTAGTAATAATAAATGTTAGTTTTAGAGAAATTTACAGAAAAATTACACTGAAAGTATAGGGAATTCCCATATAACCCCCCGCACAAGCACATAGTTTCCTCTATTACGACATGATGATGGTGCATTTGTTAGATTTGATGAAACAGTATTAAAGCATTTATACTAACCAAAGTCTACAGTTTACTTTAAGGTTAAACTTGGTCTTGTACCATTTTATAGGTTTTGAAAAATGCATATTATCATGTGTATGCCATTGCAGTATCATACGGAACAATTTCACCGCCCTAAAAATGCCCCATATTCCAGCTATTCATCCCTCCCACTCCTTTCTGAAACCCTGGCAACCACTACCTTTATATCAATGTTGCAATTACT
Source organism: Cabassous unicinctus (assembly GCA_029593785.1). Taxonomy (NCBI): domain Eukaryota; kingdom Metazoa; phylum Chordata; class Mammalia; order Cingulata; family Chlamyphoridae; genus Cabassous; species Cabassous unicinctus. The sequence goes on along the minus strand of JAQZBX010094162.1, from coordinate 10,272 downwards.
ATCATTAACAAAAGATAATAAAAACACAATAACAATAAATCTACTTTGGTCCATGGTTACACTCCCCCCCTTGTATTTATTCATTGTTCAATCTTGAGATATTTGGGGTAATGTCTAGTCTGTTCAGGTTGAGAGAGGACTTAGATATTATGTGGTAGAAGGAAGGAACTGTTTGGCTGCAGTTGTAGATACTTCTTGGTTTTTGGGATGGGACTTATCCATCATTATCATTTTGTCCATTGTTCAGGGCAAGCCCAAAGCCCTGTAGAGTAGCAGTTGGCTGCAATTTTGCTGGAATTCAGAGCTTAACTGGAATATGAACAATCCAAAGACTTAAATCTCTGAAAGATATATTTAATGGGTATATTGAAAATTATAGGTTCAAGTAAAAAGAGTAGAAGAATCATGAGTAATGGAAATATAAATGAGTATAGCTATGTTATAATAGGAAAGTAATTTATTTTATATTCCCAAATAGGGCCAGCTAAGGGGATATTGATTTCATGAAGCTATGTGCCTTACTTCTAGTGTCTGGGCATCCCTAGAAGCCTCTGGAGTTCTCTTGTTTAAGGCTTTATTTAAGGTGGCAGTTAGAGAAATCTGCCTGAGATTTGCATAAGAATAACCTCCAGAATGACCTTCCAACTCACTTGGAAATCTCTTAGACATAAAAACTGTATTTTATTTACTGTTTGCCCCTTTTGCTCAAGGTCTTTTTCAAATGCATGGACAGTCTGAAACGTCCCCTTACAATGATGTTCACATACATTTCAGCACTCTTAATTACATTCATATCACTGCACGACCATTACCTCCATCCATTTCCAAACTGTTACAATCTATTTATATATTCTGCACAGTTTAAGCATCAGCTCATCAATCTCCACTCCTATTATATTTCCTGTTAACCTATCTTCCAGACTATCTCCATGATCCTGCTCACAATTCTTAGTTAGACCAACCATCAAAGAGGAGCCTCAAAACAAAGTCACTGAAAAATAAATCACTAAATAAGAGGGAGAAACAGACATTCAGAGTTAATCAACAAGAAAATCAGATGCCAAGACTTCAGCAAATATTTACAAGCCATACTAAGAAACTGTAGGATATGGCTTAGTCAAGGTTAACATGTTAAAAATTCATATGAGATGCAGATCTTGGAACAACTTATGAAAGAAGTTCAAATAAATATCCTAAATCAAATCAAAGAGATGAATGAAAATATGGCTAGGAGATAACAGAAAAGAAGAAGGCAATGTGTGAGTAAAAAAAAAAAAGAATTTGAATATTTAAAAAGAAACAGAGCAGAAATTAGGGGGATGAAAGGCATAATAGAAGACATTAAAATACACTAGAGGCACACAATGACATACTTGAAAAAGCAGAAAATTCAACAAACTAGAAGACAGGACAATCAATATCTTATATACTGAAAAATAGGGAGAGAAAAGTATGGAAAAAATTAAGCAGTAACTCAGGGATTTGAATGGCAGCCTGATGCATACAACCATAAGCATCACGGGGATCCCAAAAGATGAATAGAAGGGAAAAGATGCAGAAAGATTATTTTAGGAAATAATCGGTAAAACTTCCCAACTTGTATGAAAGACATTAATGTACATGTCCATGAAGAGCAACATTTTTCAAGCAGATGAAATCCTAGTATACCTCCTCAGAGACACACACTAATCAGAATTTCAAATGCAAAAGATAAACAGAGAATACCAAAAGCAGGAAGAAAAAAGTGATTCATCACTTACAAGGAATCCTCAATAAGACATAGTGGCGATTTCTCATCAGAAACCATGGAGGCAAGAAGGTAGTTGTATGATATGTTTGTTATTGAAAGATAAAAATTGTACAACTATTTTTATCCAGATAATCTGTCCTTCAAAAAATGAGAGAGAGTTTAAAATATTCAAAGATATACAGAAACTGAGAGATCATCAACAAGACACATGCCCTAAAAGAAATACTAAAGAGAATTCTGAAGAGTGAAAAGATAAGACAGAGACAGCGCCTTGAGATACAGTGAGTGAAGAAATGAAGGTTATTGGTAACGTTAACTAAAAGGGTAAAAAGAGAGATAAAAATGATATGATATATAAAAAAGAAAAGCTAAAATGGCTGAAGCATTACCTTCACAGTAATAAGACTGAATGTAAATTGTTGAAACACCCTAGCCAAAAGATACTGATTGGCAGAATGGATAAAATAGTAAGAGCTATACTGCTTACAAGAGATTCACCTTAGACCCGTAGACATGAATAGATTCTGCCTCTGATGCAACCATCAGGGGTAGGTCAGTGTGTCTCCCAGAGACTATGGACACTAGTGTATTGTTGACCCTTAAAACTTGAGTAATTAAAAAAATCCCATCTTATCAAGGTCAACACCTTCAATTGTAGGTACTGTTGACAGCATGCACACCTGATAGGATGTGATAAGAAGTCTTCCCATATAAACCCTTAACCCCACTCAAGTCACAAGAAGAGCATCAAACAAATCCCCATTAAGGGACCTCCTACAAAGTCTCTGACTGATTCCTCCTCAAACAATCAATGTAATCAAGCAAGGATATTCTGAGAAAATTTCAGCACCTACCAGCACCTACCATGATGACTAAATGTCATGTGGTTTTGGGACTGATGCTGAGACAGAAATGGGGTATTCAGGAAAACTGGGGACATCTGAATCATCTGAGGACTTTACTTAACCATAATATATCAATATTGATTCCTTGATCATGACAAATGTTCCACAATAATGCAGCACACTGACTACTAGGAACTGGGTGTGGGGTACATAGGAGCACTCTGTACTACTTTCCCATTATTCTGAAAATCTAAATCTTTAAACAAAAAAATGAGTTTCCTGCAGGATTGCCTGTCCACAGGCCCTTTTCTAGGTCATCAAACTAAGAACCACTGCTCAGCACAAGGTGTTTTCTCCAGCTACAGGTCTGCAAGTGCCTCCCCATGACCTCAGGGCCCTGACTTGCCAACTCTCCTCCTCAGGTACTTTCCCAGCCCTTGCCTGGAGACTGTGCCTGCAGGACCTTGTTTACTTCTGGCTGGAGGTAATTGCTCCCCAAGGACCACTCCTGTTCCTCAGCCCTTCCAAGTCCCCAGAGACCTTGGGGTCCACCGTGAGCCAACAGTGCCCATTTAAAGGAGAGTAGCAACAAAGGAGGCACCAATGGGAGGAATCCAGGATTTTAAACTCAAGGTTATAATCCTCCTATAATCAGGGTAAGTATTTTTTATCTTTCTTTTTAATGTGGATGTTTTCAACTTGCGTAGGAAGCAATTGGGGTCTTGTATTGACCTGAACTATAGTATTCATGAATAAACAGCTGTCTGTCTATCTGTTGCCTTTTGTACAATTTTCTAATTTTCCTCTCAATGTTTCTCAAAAGAGAGACTTAGTATTGATGTGTCATAAAATATATTGTGGATAAAGTGCCACTAAATGGCTTTGCACCAGTCATTTGCAATTTCAGTTTGAAATAATCTTGCATTCCCAGATTCTCCAAGCTCCTTGGATCTGATTCCCCTGGCCCCATCTCTGCAGCTGATTGGTAAGAGGGATAAACAGTACCTATGGTTTTTACTCTAGAATACTTCAAGGTCTAAAATATAAGGTGGATATGGCACACAGTTCCTTTTGAATCAGGGGCAGGAGGTGTCAAGTTGAAAGTACAGATTAACAGGCAGAGTTTACCCTGGATTTTACCAGTAGACTCCGGGCAGCAGGGATTATAGGAGGGGTGTCCATGTGGGCTTTGGCAGGAAGTATGAAGTTCTAAGTGCAGATGCACAAGCAGAGTATACCCTGGATATTACTAGTAGAGTCCAGTCAGCAGGGACCAGAGAAGGACTGGCCATGTGTGCCTGCATGAGGTAGGCTATGTGACTTCTGGATAAGGGTGTGTATGGGCTGGTTGCTGCATGGGTGGTGGCAGTGATACTCAGATGTGAGCACCCTGAAAATGAGGAATCCCCACTCTGCCCTTTTTCACCATGAGCTCCCAAGTTCTTCAGATACACATCTTAGGCTCAAATCATCAGCCTGTGCACTCCTTGCCCCTTGTAAAGTTGGTGGACAAAGAGGGTGAGGGTAGTGAACTGCTCACAGTCAGCACTGCCACATAACCTCCAACTTTCTCTGCACTCTACATTCTGTTCACTGGGTGTTCATGGCCAGGTTCATATTTCTGTAAATCTGCAGCATCTCTGTTCTTGGGACACTGGTAAGAGACCAGGCCCTGTTTAGAAGGTGCACACATTGACATCTCTTTTTTTCTCAGGTAGTCCTTACCCACCAGCAATCACCCAGGGCACTTTCTAGGAACACCCACCTGAACGCCACACTTCAGGCCATTCCTCTGCCCACATCATCCCTCTGTCTTTGAGAATTTGATCTTGTCTTTGAGTCAGCCCCCTTCATGAAACTTAGCCAAATCCCCAAATCCCCTGCTGAATTGGTGTTTCTTCTTTGGGAACTCTGAAGTCTCAAGTGCTGGGCTGATGATCCAGTGTTTTTGTCTTCCATGTCACTCCCAGATCCTAAAACAACATCCTGGGCTCCATGATCCTTCTCCCAGTAGCTCTCATGTGTCAGGTAATGTAGAAAATGTTCACAATTAAAGTGAAAACAGGCTGCACTTTCTATGTATATTCCTGAGCAATGCCTTCCCAGCAACAAGCATGAGTAGAAGTTGTCATGGGAAGGGTGTTCTTGGGCTGGGAAGGGTTGTGGGGGTTCCAGAAGGGAGACTCATATCTCAGATTTTCTCTCTTATTGTAAGGACATAAAGTAACATCTTAGACATGAGTTCCCTAGGGCGAAGTCACACCTCATACATCCTGAAGAGTCTTAGCAGGACCACTCTGCAGTGAGGACACATCAGCTGTGAATTTTTTGTGCCCCCCTCTTCCAGGTGCTGGCTACTTCCCAGGATCCCTGGGAGACGCTCACCAACACAATGGCAGGAAACAACCACACATTCATGGTGGAGTTTGTCCTGCAGGGATTCACAGGAAATCCCCAGCTCAAGGGTGCCTTCTTTACTCTCTTCTCACTCTTATATGTGATGGCTTTAGCAGGGAACTGCCTCATTCTAATGGCCATCTACCTGAATCCTGCCCTCCATTCCCCAATGTACTACTTTCTTACCAACCTGGCCATCTTAGATATTCTATGCACATCTACTGCTCTCCTCTAGTTGCTGGAGAACCTGATGAGCATGGGCTTCACCATCTCCTATGGGGACTGCCTGACACAAATCTTTTTTCTGACCTGGTTTCTGGGGCCAAGCTGCTGCTGCTCACACTCATGGCCTATGACCACTATGTGGCCATCTGCCAGTCCCTGCACTATCAAACACTGATGAGCAGAACCCTATGTGTCCTGCTGGCAGGCAGTATCTGGGTGCTTAATGGAATAAACAGTTCTGTGCACACTGGCTTGATAACATAGTTAACTTTCTGCAGCTCCAATCAGAACCATCACTTCCTTCTGAAGTGCCCGCACTGTTGCTACTTGCCTGCAGCCCAACCTTTGTGAACAATGTCACAGTTGTCATCACAATTGTTTACTTTGGAGTGGCCACCTTCCTGTTAACCATGGCTTCCTATAGCTTCATCATTGCCAGCATCCTATGCATCCACTCATCTGAAGGCAAACGCCGGGCCTTCTCCACTTGTTCTTCCCGCCTCTTGGTTGTCTGTGTATACTACTCCACCGTTGTCTACACTTACATCCTCCCAGGGTCTGGCTCCTCCATGGAAAATGACAGAGTGGTAGCCGTCCTTTACACAGCAGTCAGCCCCACCCTGAGCCCACTCATCTACACACTGTGGAACAAGGATGTAAAAGTGGCCCTCAAGGGGGTATTTCCCACATTTGGTAAATGAAAGGAAATTGCCTTGGGAATGTTTTTGATGTGAATAAGTGAATTTTTAAAAAGGACTTTGAGTCTGATGCTAGTGGCAAGGGAAAGAATGAAATTCATGTGATAGATTTATAAACATTATTCACCACCCCACCAGTGGGAACTGGCCAGTTTTTATGGGGAAACTTTAACTGAACCTACCTATCCTCTCAGGGTTTCAAGAGAGCAGGAAGTCAGTGGGGTAAGAAAGAGTGAGCAGGTGGCCAATAGGAACAGCAGAAAGCATAGCTACTTATACAAGATGTACCCTTTCTCCTATCTTTGCTGACATTTTCACCCACACAGCAGTATCAGGAATCAGGTTTGTAGTCTCTCTTGAGTTAAGCACTGACCATTTCCTCTATTAGAGTGGGGGTATCAGGGTCTGAAGTAGAACCCATTACACACACTGCTTGGTGAATTTTGACATGGAAGATCTTGATATGCTGCTTAGGAGAATTTCACCTGTATCCTGTTTGTGTCACAAACCTCTCCTTGGCAAGAGGCTCTGTTGTTCGTGATTTCTGTGATGTGTGGCATCCTTTGCAATGTAAAGATGAGGAGAGATGGCTTAATCAAGCTTTTCATTTTAATGAACTGCAGAAATGAGGTGTATTTAAGTTTATTTTTTCCTTTCACAAAGGGAATGGTCATTCTTATCCAAGAATATTTGCCATTACAGGAATTATTTATATTGTTTTTTAGTTTGTACAAAATTCCTTCAACATAATTTTATGGGTTCAATCCCTTTTCAATCTCTTTCTGCTTCTCTTCCTCTTCCTCATGCTCCTTCTTCCAATTCTTTTCTTCATTGTCAATATTAGTCATTGAATTAGTCAAGCAAATGGGTGCTGAAGCAAAATACCAGAAATAGGTTGGTCTTTATAAAGGTAATTTATTTGGGATAGAAGCTTACAGTTGCTGGGCCATAAAGCATAATTTCTTCCCTCACCAAAATCTGTTGCTGCATGTTGGAGCAAGACAGCTGCCGACTTCTTGGGTTTCTCTCCTCCCTGGGCTGCGTTTCGCTCTGGGCTTAGCTCCTCTGGTTCCTCCACAAGGTCAGCTGTAGACTATGAGGCTCTCTAGGCTTTGCTTCTCTCTGCAAAGCCAGCTGTGAACTCTCAGACGAATGGCTTGCTCTATCACGGGGCATTCTCTCCTTCCTTATCAGAACTCCAACATCAAAACTGCTTCAACTCTGCTCATTGTCATGCCTTTTATATTTGATTCCTGCCCCACCAAGGGGTGGGGCTCAATACCTTATTGAAGTGGCCCAGTTAACGCCCTAATCATAAATTAAGCATGCCAAAATTAGCAGACCAGTTTACAAGCATAATCCAATATCATTTTTTTTGGAATTCATAATTGCATCAAACTGCCCAACGCCTACAGTTATCTTCTTCTAGCTTCTAAAATTTATATTCTTCAACACTTCAGGTTAAATTTTCTTCTCTTCTCTTCATAATTTTATTTAGGCCCACATCTGCATTTATTATTAATATTGGCCACTGGTATCCAATTTAATAGCTAGAGACTTTTATTCATGTCCAACCTCAGACTCTTTGATGTAATTGACCAGATAACATAGCAATTGTAAGTTTTCCAAGTATCTCATCAACAGTCTAAATGCATGATATTCAATTTGCTCATCCTCATCTAATTTTAATTTCCATAATTACTGAAAAAATTCTTGCTCTTCTTCCTAACTTCTGTATTTGAAGCATCTCAAGCCTTATGTATTGAATACCTGGTCTGCCCAAATTGATTCTTGATCTACCATAATTAAGTTTCTGCCCTGCATCCACAAAATTTTATAATGGAAGTCTTCAAGCATATAGCAAAGCTGAAAGGATTTTACAGTGAATAATCATGTGCCAAATCCCTTAATTCTTCATAAACTCGTTCTACTGTTGTTTTATTATTTATCCATTCATCAATTCACCTTTGTTCTTTTATGAATTTCAAAACAAGTTTCATACATCAGGTAATTTCTCCTTAAATACTTCATTGTAATATTCATTAGTTAGTGTTAAACATTGCTTTACACTTTCTTTTCCTTTTAAGGTAAATTTTTCATCGTAACACATAAATATATGTGTGCAATTTCTGAGTTTGACAAGGGTATACAGCTGCATAACCCAATCTATTATCAAGATTTATAATATGACAACCATCCTGATGATTCCCTCCTGCCTTTCTCAAGTCAATCCCAATCCTATTTTTTTTTAAGTTAGCACCATTAAGTTTGCATGTTCTGATACTGCATATGAATGCAAATAGGGAGTACATGAGTTTCCTTCCAATTAGTATACTATTTCTGAGACATTCATGTGTTTGGATGTATCATCAGATAATTCATTTTTCCTAATATTCCATTGTATGGATACACCACAATTTATTTATCCACTCATCTGTTGATGTACAGTGTATTTTTCTAACATTTGGCTATTACGAATAAAGCTGCTATGAGAATTTGCACACATTTCCTTCTGCAGGTGTGTTTTTATTTCTCCTGGGGAAATGACTATAAGTCTAATTCTGGGTCTTAAGGAATGCGTATGTTTGATTTTATAAGAAACAGTCAGTATGTTTTTTCCAAAATTGTTTTACCATTTCACAGTCCCAGCAGCAATGGATGAGATTTGGTTTTCCATATCTTCATGAACAATTGACATTAAACAGAGAATTTTTTTGTTTAATCAAGATCTCATCATGCCTTTCCCTGCTTAGAGTATTTGAGTAACTCCCTAGAGATCATGGATGAAGATAGACATTGCATATTATCTCGTCTAAGTTTTCCTTCTTTTCTTGTATAAGAGTATAATCTTATAAACTTCTCCTTAAGTATTGTCTTAGAAGCAACACATACAATCTGATCTGTTGCTCTTTCATTTTCATGTTTCACAATGCTCTTTAATTGCTCTTTTGATTTATTATTTGAACCATGCTTTATTTAGAATTGCCAGATTTAGTTTCCAAAATTTTGAGTCTTTTCCATATATCTCTATCATGTTTTTCTAAATTAATTTCTTTATTGTCATATATCATAACTTGGACATTCAAATTTTTAGGAAAGTTTCCATTGTGTAGTTCATGGTATTTCCTGGTAAATATTGATGAATGGGGAAGAGGAAGTAATGAACTTCAAAGTTTAGAAAAGTGTGATCTCTAAATTATTGCCCACAGTGGTCTCTCTTTATGTGAAGATCTTTCTCCAAAATATGGACTGCGAAATGCTTTCTCCTAATAGTCCTAACAAGTCTACAAGGTTCTGTTTGACACGACTCCTTCCCCTGTTACTTTGCCTCCTTCCACTTCTCTCACCCCTGATCTACTCACACCACTTGGCTCCCTGTCTGTCAAATATCTGCTGGCGTCTCTCCCTTGCCCTCTGTACTTCACCTGGGTTGAGCTTATTCCTTATGGAGGTCACAATTGATATGCCACTTCAGAAAATACTTTTTATCAATTTCTCTAAAATATGTCCTCCAAATAGTCACACTATATTATTCTGTTTCTTTCTTTTAAAGCATTAATCAGTATGTGAAAGTATCTTGATTTCTAATTACTCATTTATATTTTCCTGGCATATAAGCTCCTTGAGGTAGTAACAGTTTGTCAGTTTGTTCCACTGTTGTTTTCCTAGCATTTAGGACAGTAACTGGCATACAGAAGGCATCTAATAAATAAGAGTTAGGTGAATGAGGGCCTCCCCGCAGTAGACTATAAGTACTGAGAGTGTGATGACCTCAACTGCCTAATTCAAACTGAGCACTAAGCAGAGTGCCTGACACATAGTAGGTACTCAATAAACATTTGTAAAATGAATGCTATGCCCAGGATGTTTCTGATGCTTGACTATAGACTCTAAATGTGATCTTTTTAAGGGTCTTAGCATTGGGCCACACATATACTTGATGCTTTATTACCACAGAAGCCTGCTTTTGCTGATGAGTGGGACATCAAAGAAACAAAATGTAAGAGAGACCAAAATATGAATTGCATTACTAAGTGTTGCCCCACTCAGCTCTCCAAAAAGAAGTCTGTCCTCAAGAGGCTGCAGTGGAAAGGAGGAGTGAGATGATGGCATGGGAAGGGTGGAGATAGTAAGGAGCCTTTCTCTGAAAGAAGGACTAAAAAAGCACATGCATCCATTTAAAGGGAATTCTCAGAAAAAGGTGGAATTCTGAGAATAAACTGGAACATATATTCATGTACCTTGAAAGGCTGAACTGGTGCAGCACCCCCTGAAGTGAGGGAAGGTCTCCCAGCAAGACCCCTCCAGAAGCACCTCATACCAGTAAACATGTGATCCTCATGAGCCCCTCCCTGTG
>JAQZBX010094161.1:0-12063 GCA_029593785.1 Cabassous unicinctus | reverse complement strand
TAGAAGGAACAGGGGATCAAACCCAGAACCTCACACATGGGAAGCAGGCACTCAACCACTTGAGCTACATCTGCTCCCTGGTTTGGGTTTTAATAATGGGAATGTACACAGTGGAATATTATGCAGCTGTAAGAAGAAATGAAGTCATAAAGCATATGGCAACATGGATGAATCTGGAGGACATTATGCTGAGTGAAGCAAGCCAGACACAAAAGGACAAATACTGTATGAATGCGTTACTATGAACTAAATATATTTTGTAACATATTGTTTGATCCACAAAAAAAAAAAAAAAATTTATATGTATCCATTATATTTAATGGAGAAATGTATATATTTATTCATCTGTGTTTACTTTTTAGTTTTTAATTGCTTATATTTTCGATTATTAAATGTACAAATAAAGTTAAGAGAAAAAAAAAATAATGGGAATGTATTCGTTTACAAGCTTACAGTTTCGAGGCTGAGAAAAATGTCCAAATCAAGGCATCATCAGGTGATGCTTTCTTCCCAAACTGGCTGCCAGTGAACCTGAACTCCTCTGCCACATAGCAAGGCACATGGCGACATCTGCTGGTCTCTCCCTTCTCTTCCAGCTTCTTGCTTCTGAGACTTTCTCTCTCTCTCTCTATTCAACCCATTTATAAAGGACTCCTAGGCCATGCCTTAACTGAAGTAACCTGATCAAAAGGCCCTACTTACAATAGGCTTATACCGCCAGGAATGGACTAGCTTTAAGAATATACTTTTCTGAGGTCCATACTGTTTCTGGCCATCACAGGGTGGTAGGGAAATTAAATGAGTTAATATCTGTAAAGCCCTAAGAACAGCGTCTGGCACCTGGTGAGTGCGCTTGTTAAAGTCTCGGCAGCTGGTTGGAGAATTCATCCTGGGGAGGGCACTGCATTTACCTGGATAAAATACATGATGGTTTGGCATGAGACTACCCTATGCCCTTCCCCAAAAGACCTACTCATATAACAAAAGAAGGTCCCTAATGCCTTCTAAAGTGAGGCAAGGGGTCTTAGTGACTGAGGAGCCTGTTTTGTGGAGTATCAACATGCGTGTTTGGATGTGGATTTGGATAGAGAAGCTGACTTGCTCCTCATAATTAAGGGATGAGGAATTTGAATTGAAAACCAGCGAGAGAAGACCTGAAGGCTGGAAGCTGGATATGGAAAGTTAGAGCAAGTGAGTCCTCCGAGGCTTCCCAGCTGAAGAACCTGAGAGGATAGAATCGTCCAGGGAAGCGGGAGTGGCTCAATGGATAGAGCCCCCGTTTACCATGTGTGAGGCCCCGGGTTCGCTTCCCGGGGCCTCCTTGTGAGGGCAGGCCAGCCCGCCGCAGCGTGGTGGGCTGATGCAACAGGACCTCACAGCAAGGGGGAGATAAGCAGACACAGAGAAGACACGCAGCGAATGGACACAGCAAGCACAAGCAGCAAGGGGGGGGATAAATAAATAAATAAATAAATCTTTAAAAAAAAAGAAACGTCCACTATGGCCACCTGGAGGAAAGCTGTGTCCAGCTTACTGTGACCCCACAAATCCTTAGTGAGGTCTCTCATTTGCTCCTTACGATTGGTGTGATCGGGTCTTTTGTGTAAAGTGGTGTAGGGGATGAGCTTTGACTCAGGGCCTGGATGGTGTGGGCACGGTGTGGCTGGGGGGACAGCCAACATCTGGGTCCCAGCCATACAAGGTGCTTATTCTTATCAGGCTATGGAGCAGGGAGACATGGTCCCTGCGCCCAGGGAGCTCTCAGTTCTGCAGACTGAAGCAGGGACGCCAGTAACAGCCACACCCTGTGGACTAAAGGGTGCTCCATTGTACCAGCCCCGGTGGTAGGTTCAAGGGAAAGCACAGGACACCCCACCCCCGCCTCAGAGCCGATCAAAGTGCTTCTCTGAGATTTTACCGGGAGAGAGAAACTGTCTTATCTCTACAATACCAAGCTGAGGTGCTGGCAGACTGGTATGATCTATGATCTCTGCCTCTCTGAGGCCAAAACACAGAGGGAGGCTCTTTTAACACGGTTGTTTATGTCCGTGGGCCAGCTCGTAAGCTTTCTCACCGCCTGAGCCAGCTGCCGGTTTGTTCTGGGCTTCCATCACTTGCAATAGAACATAGATATGAAGAAATACTTTCTCCCCTCACTGAGAGCTTCCAGGCAGGCAATGTAAACAGATGTCTCTGCATATCACAGCAGATGCCCTCTGGAAAGGGTGCGGCTCTGCTCCGGCAGGCCCAGAGGACTAAGCGTCAGTCCCTGGATGACTCAGACCTTGGAATCTAATGGAGTTTGCCCTGCTGGATTTTGGACTTTCTTGGGACTAGTGGCCCCCATTTTCCTTCCAGTCTCTCCCTTCTGGAATGGGAAATTCTATCCCATGTCTGCCCCACCATTGTACTTTGGAAGCAGATAAGTTATTTTCTAGGTTTCTCAGGTCCACAGGGGGAGAGGAATTTTGTCCCAGGATGGACCACACTCATAACTGATTTTGATGAGATTTTGGTCTTACGGTTGACACTGAGATGGCTCAAGGTTTTGGGATGTTGGGATGGAGTGAATGTATTTTGCCTGTGGGAAGAACATGTCTTTTTGAGGGTCCAAAGGGCAGACTGTGCTAGATTGAATCATGCCCCCCCACACACACACAAAGACATGTTCAAGTCCTAACACACAGTCCTGGGGGTGTGACCTCATTAGTAAATAGCATCTTTGAAGATGTTAAAGCCAAACTGAATCAGAGTGGGCCTTAATCTAATGTAACTGAAGTCCTCATGAGCAGAGGAAATTCAAATATAGTCAATCAGCACAAGCCACAGGAGGAAAGAGAAAGAGACAGATCACCCGATGATGGAGGCAGAGGTATATCTACAAGCCAAGGACTACCCAGGATTGTTGGCAAGTCACCACCAGAAAGCAACAGACTTCAGAGAAATCATGCCCTTGGCAACACCTTGATTTTAGACTTCTAGCCTCCCAAACTGTGGGCCGATAAATTCCTATTGTTCAAGTCAATTGATTTGGGGTATTTGTTATAGCAGCTCTGGCAAACAGACACCTACCAAAGGCCCCTCTCCTTCCCTGACTCCTCCCAACAAACTGGCAAGCACCGTCAACCCCATTCTTGAGATGAGAGGTTAAGAACTTTGTCCAGTATCACCCAGCTAGAAAGTGGCTGGGCAGGAATTTGAACCCAGATCTGCCTCACACCAAAGCCCATGATTTAACCACAGTAAACTACTCTGTGAATCCTCATAGCCCTGAGAGCATTGTTGGTATTTGGTAACTAAGACAATGGCTGATTTTCACAACAATGAAAATCTTTCAACCTTAGACTGTCAGGCCACTCAATTCTGCCACTTCCTAGCTGTGCATTCTTGTTATGTAGTCTCTCTGAGCCTCAGTTTCCTCATCTGTAAAATGCTAATAACAGTCACTACCACGGAGGGATGTTGTAAAGATGGAATGAAATGCATGTAAACTTATCACAATATAGATCATCCTCAATTAACATCAACTATAATAATAATAACAATCTGAATTCGAGGATGATTCTAGAAGTTATTGAGCAAAGACAGCATCACTGGGAAAAGCGTGCAGCCTCCCACGGTAACTGCTGCAGAGGCATCACACAGTTGACTGTAGCCACAGGAGGTGATCGTGAAGAAGGCGGCTTCTCTCACCTCCTGGCCAATGGGATGGGCTGCCACCTCTCTGTCTCTGATGTCACCATGGTACCCCCTCAGTAAAGGAGCTCCTTGAGCTGGGTAAGCCACTTTTGCTTAACCTAACTGGGCAGAAACTCAGAAAGAGTGACCCTTTTGCCTGGGACTAGAGTTAAGAGAAGAGTCTAGCAGTAGGAATGAAGATGGGATTGAGAAGTGGAACAGAGACATATACTCTGTGTCAGTGTATGAGCGAAGGTGCTGTAATAAAGAGTGACAAAACACAGTGGTTTTGACTTTTTAGAAACGAGTTGACTTCTCACTTTTGTCAGAGTTTAGAGGCAAGCAGTGCAGGCTGGTAGGGCAGTTCTGATACACACAGCCATTCAGGGGTGAAAGGTCCTTCCATTTTGCTGCATGTAGTGGGTGTCTCCCCGACCACACCCATCATCCACCCATGGAAAGGAGGGGGAAGAGGAAAAATGCTTGGCAAAAAATTTTCTTGTAAGCAAGTGAAGCAAAACTGTGCCCACATCACTTCGGCTCATATTCCATTGGTGAGAACATAATTACATGGCCACATCTCGCTGCGAGGGAGCCTGGAAAATGTAGTTATCAAGCTGGGCAGCTATGTGGAGCTACGTGGAGAGAGTGGAGAACAGATATTAAGGAACAATTAGTAGTTTCATGTCATCTGAGACTATCTAGTATAATCTCCTCATTTTAAAGATGAGGAAACTGAGGTTCAGAGAGGTAAAGAGATTTGCCCAAGAGTACACAATGTGATACAGGGAGACCTGGCTTAGAACCAGTTTTGCTCTCTCCCTGTCTCACAGCCCACATTTTGGAAAGCACAGACCTCAAAGTCCAGGATGGGAAAGGGATGGGGTGGCTGGAGCCAGGCTCGATGGCTTCTCAGTCAACTGGCCCACCCTTGTTCTTCCCTCGTGGTCTCTCCCACCAGACTGTGAGCCTCCTGGGGGCACCCTCATGTTCATAGTTGGATCCCCAATGCCCAACTAGTGCTCAGTGAGTGTTTGTCAAATGAATGCCTGTGTGCATGCAGGAAGAACTCACTCAGGAGATCTGATATCACAGATAAGGAAAATGAGTTGAACCAATGGAGAAAAGAACCTTCCATCACTTTCTCCTCCCTCCCCTCCAGTGGGTGCGGGAGCAGTACTTTGTGTGCACCCCAATCTCATCGCACTCTGTTGTTGCTGTCTCCTGTCATTGTGGCCACCCCCACTAGACTGTGCACTGAGAACGGGGGCACTGCCTTCTTAGCCAGAGCAGCCTGGACAGCGCTTGAGAGGCCAGACTCTCTGCCTGGTTCAAAGGCTTATTCTCCCCCTTCCTAACTCTGTAGCCTTGGGCAAACTCCCTGGAGAGCAACCTCTTTATATTTAAAAATGGGAAAACAATGATAATAACAGCATTTTCCTCACAAGGTGTTTAGGAGGAGTAATTTGAATTTCAAACACCTACAACAGTACCTGGCATATACTTACCATTTTGCAGATGTTTGCTATTATTTTTCATGTTGGCATCTTCATTTCCAACAGAGAAGGTATTTGTTGAGTTAATTAATTAATGAGGGTATGTGTGAGGAAAACAGTGAATGAATGGATGTGGGAATTAGTATGGAAATAAATAACAGAGTAAGTGAATGGAAGAGTGTGTAGATGGCTGAGTGAATGAATGAAATGAACAAATGAATGAATACATGAACGAGTGAATGAGAGATTAAGGGTAACATAGGATTCTGACAAAGAAAGCCTGTCTTCCCAGATGTTTCCGCTGGGATTCTCACTCCAGTCTCACAAATTGCCCTTCCTGTATAGGAACGGGATGGCATCTGACGTCACCATGGTGACCCTCTCCTCAGAGGGCTTCTGGTATTGCGCTAGCCGCCACTGAGTGCATTGCCTCTGGGCACTGCTTGCTTGGGTCCCTAGCCCAAGCCAAAGCCATCCAGCTCATTGCAGCGCCCCCCCCCCAAGCATCCCAGAGCATGGCATCCAACACAGTCACCAGTCATTGTCCATCCAGAATACCAGGGACCTGTGTCATCAACAGTCTAGACAGAAAATTCTTTGGGAGCTATTCCAAGACTTCCAAGGCCAAAAAGACCAAGATGCCTTTGCTCAAGAGCCAGGACTCCCCCAGGAGTCTGGCCAATGTGCCCCCAGAGCATCTCAGGTTGACCACTAAGGATCCTAGATCCACCTACTGTCTCAACCTCTACCCCATCCCACCTCTGCAGGATCCAGAGCCCCAGACACCCTGCCTCATCCCCGAGGCCACAGAGGTCTACATCCCTGAGGACTGCCAGATATGCTCAAGTTGATGAGTCTGTCATGCACACCCAGGAAGAGCCTGAACCCATCCAGAGATCTTCCAATGGAGCTCATCTCTCCAGTAGCCAAAAGCCAAAAGGGCATGGCCCAACATAGGAATGAGAGGACTCAAGACAAAAAAAAATTGGCTTCTGCATTTACCTGGTCCTCGTCGACCCAGACTCATCAGCTCCAGACATCCCAGAACATCTCCCAATTCCAGAAGCTGCAGAAGTCACAATCCCAGAGAGTCCTTTCTAGTTCCTGCTATTCAATAAACGCTCGACTGAAGCTTCTGCCCCCTGTATTGAGGCTAACGCCAACAGTTGGGCTAGTTGTGCCCCACCCAAGGTCACCCCACTTAAAGGGGAACAATTCACATTATAGACATTGTAGAGTCATACATTTACTTTGACAGTCTCCAGAAGATGGCAGTAAAGTGTCCTGAAGTTAAAAAGGGCTACCTTTTTCTGATTTAAATAAAGGCACCAAAAGGGCTACTGGTGACTCTGCCAAATGCCTTCCTGGGCAGAAAGATGTCATCCCAAGCTCATGCTCCAGGGCCAGACAGACTGGGGTTGCCTCTCTGCTCACACTTAGACTGGCTATCTAAGCAAGACAAGTTCTTCTGAAGTTCTCTGAGACTTAGTTTGCTCATAAGTAAAGTGGGCATAAAAATAACACTTCCTAGTGTTGAGAGGATGAAATGGGAGAAGCCATATAAAATATTTAGCCTAGTTCTTGGCTCAGTACATGCTCAAGGATCCCCTGAAACAGCACGAGGGAGATGGTAGTGACATTGACTGCTTTATCTCCGTCCACCTGTATGCTCCTTCTTCTAGGAAATGCTCCTGCACCCCATTCTAACCATGCATTTGAATGGGAGCTGCTCTCTTCATTCTGATCCTTTCCTTGGCCACCATTGATTGGTCTGGGGGGTTCCACTTGACCTAAGCTAAATCAATCATGGATCTTTTGAATTCTTCACTTTCAGACCAGAGAGAGCAAGGCTCAGTGCTCAGCAGAGGTGAAGCTGAGATGTAAGTTGAGGGAGGTAATATGAGCTATGTCATGGAGCTCATCTACCAGAAGGAAGATGATCTGGAAAAAAAAAATGAAGCTGACAGGAGAAGCAGAAAGGAGAGAAAGAGAGAGAGCCAAGTCCTGAATCCAGTGTCCTTGAGACCCGGGGAAGCCCTTCCCAGTTTATATGACAATTTGGACCCGTCTTTACAGCATGGGTCTAATAGGTCATCCGATTCCGCCAAAACTTTCAATAGCTCCCCATGGCCCACCTGAAAAAAAATATAGGTTTCTCAGGCTAACAATCAAAGAGCTCCAGGATCCGGCTTCAACCCATCTCTCTAGCCTTATCTGCCCATCTTGCTCATTCAACTGGGCAATTGGATGTTCTTGGAACATGTCTCTCTTCTGCTGGTGGTCATTGGTAGTGATAGCTCTACAGCCTCTTATCCCCCCTTCATCTGGCACAGCATCCTGACTTCCTCTGGGTTACTCGTCTCCCCCATTAGAGACAGACTTTGTGATGGCCTCTCCCAGACCCAAGTAAGGCCAACTAAATACTCACTCCTGGAACAAATAAACTTTCATCTTATTAAAGCCACTATTATTTTGAGTCTTGGTTACAGCAAACTCTCTGTGACAATGCTTCCTGTTTCTCTGGCAGTGAGAGGACTTCTGCTCTCTTGAAAGATCCCCTCTGAAGAGGCAGAGTATCTGCTTGGTTTCAGCAGCAGAGCCAGAGGATGGAAAGAACTTTCTAACTGCAATGTCATCACAAACCCATAGCATGTGCTCTAGGAGCGTTTGCCCTCGAGTCATCTCCATCCGAGAGTGTGCATTCATCAAATTCCCAGACTTTGACTCAGCGACATTAGTCTTCACTTAAGGGGCCTCAAGTGGTCTCTTTATGCACAAAAACAATCTCCTGAATACAGAACAGGTGTACATTTCTGGAATTTTAATATGTTATCCTGGGGAGAACGGAATGAAAGAGTAGGCACCCAGCCTCAGCTGACAGCCTTGCAACTCCAGCAGAGCACATCACAGTTCCTTTATTCTCCCAACAAGCACCAACAGAGGACTGTGGATGATGATCCAGATGTTATCCACACTGTTTCTTGCCATCCAGAGGACCAGTGGCATATGTTTGGGAGACAGCTGGGCACTTTGGTGGTGTAGCAGAAGTAATACTGGCATGGATATTAAGATATCTGGTTTCTTAATCCCAAATCTACCTTTAATTAGCTGTGTGATCTCTTCTGTTTGCAAGTGACAACACTCAAACTGGCTTCAGGAGAAATGTGGGGATTTATTGACTCATATAACTGAATGAGTCTAAAGTCCATGGTACGGCTGGATCCAGGGACTTGGGCATTGTCATCAGGAAGCAGTCTCTCTCCATATCTCCACCTGCTTTCCTCTGTGCTGGCTTTGTTCCCAGATAAACCTTTCCTTTGCAGGTTAGAAGGTGCCCTCCTGGCAGTTCCACAGCCCATCTTCATGGACTTTAGTAACCCCCATGGAAGGAGGGCTTTTCTTGTCAACACAAGTCCTAAACCTCATTTCAACTGGCCTGGCTTGAATGACACCCCCATCCATGAGCCAATCACTGTGGCCAGAAAGATGGGGTACTCTGATTGGATGATACGGGAGACTTGCCAACCCCTGGAGTCCAGGAGGGGCTCTATCCCACCCAAGCCATATGGACTGTGAGTGTGGGCGGGCAGCTTCCTGAAAAAATGGAGATGATAGCAGGAGAAAACCATATATGATAACTATCTTAGTTGCAGTTCCCAGATGCAGACCCTGAGACAAGGATTTGGTATAAGTAGTTTATCTGAGAGGTCATCCCAGGAAGCAGCAGCAGGAGATGGGGACATGAGACAGAGCAAGGAGGGAAGACAATACAGGGTACATTAGGTAGCAGGTACCTGCTGAGAGCAGCTGGGGCCCCTCCAGCTGGGGACCCCTGGGAGACTGTGCAGAACTTGCCTAAGAGGTGAGGAAGCTGGGGTATTTATCCACCAACTCCCATCTGTCATTGGATGAGGCTGCTTTCAAGGACATCAACTCTCAAGCATTTCCCATCTTCCTGAAGTGCTGATTGAGCAGGCTCCTGAGGCCAGAGTTAGCCCCAGGCAGAAACTCACAGGTGCTTTGAGTAAGAACCTGTGGGGTCTTTACAAAATGGGGAGATCCCAGGGGATCTGGGTAGGGTCTCAGCATCTGTTACAGTCAGAGGCAAGACATATCCCCATCTCTGAGCCTCCAAGAGTGTTCTCATTTTCAAAATCAGATCACTAGACTGGAGGGTCTCCGTTTTCCTCTCCAGGGAGAGATTCTCAAGCTTCGCCTCTGAGTTGTGGTAGCTACAGTGTCCAGGCTCTGAAGTTGGATAGCCTGGTTCTCAGTCAGGGTCCCAGCAGGAACAGATGGCACACTCTGAAACATTTATTTGAAAATAATTTAATGCTGGGGTGGTGCAACATGCAGGACTAGCGACAGCAGGCATCTGTACCACCCTAGGACTGAGTGGAGCAAGGGGAGGATATATGTCCCTAAAGCATGGAAAGGGGGCCACCTGGCAGAGCCGTTGCCATGGAGGGGTACAGCTGCTGCTAGAACTTTAGCCTGAGAGAGCAGAATCAAGAGGAGATACAGCCTAGTTTCAATCCCATCCTGCCCTCCAAATCTTCACACTGGCTGAACCCAACTGGAAACCAGAGGGCAAGGAAATCCAGATGCTAGAAGTCCGCTTCCTGGGGCACAGAGCAGAGCAGATAGGGCCAGTGATGGGATCAAGGGAGACAGTTCCTCAGTCAAGGCTGAGAACCATAAAAGCCAGTCCAGAAAGAAGAGAGCCAGAGGAGATGACACACAATAGTTGCAGACATGTTTCCATTTCTTCTTTCATTTTTTCCCCTCTCTCAAGGGCCAAGTTATGGTGGACTTCTGTTCTCGGTCATCAGGTACGACAAATGATCAATATTAAAACGTTATCAATATTACTATTGTTTCAGATAGGACTGAAAAGGCTTTAAAATGTCACTACTCCATCCCCTGCATAAATACTGATTCCCCCCTACTGCAGGGGTCAGCAAACTATGAGCCACAGGCTAAATCCAGCCCACCACCTGTTTTTGTAAATAAAGTTTTATTGGAACATGCCCATTTGTTTATGTTTTGTCTATGGCTGTGTTCCAACTACAACATCAGAGTTGAGTAGTTGTGACTGAGACCATCTGGCCCACAAAGCCTAAAATATTTACTGTAAGGACTTTAACAGAGAAAGAGTTTTGGCAACTGCTGAGCAGATTATCACCCCCTTCCTCTGCATCTCTAAAGAAGGCCACACAAGTTTTAGGTGCCAAATGCTTGGTGGAATCCATACAGGCAACCAGTTTGGTAAACAAGTCACTTTGTCCCTTTGAACCTCAGTATCCCTATCTGTAAAATGGATATAAGTGTTTTTGCATAAAGGGCTGTTGCGGGGATTCAAGATGATAAGATTGCATCTAAGTCACCTAAGAAAGGAGCTGGCACTTAGCAGGGAGACCTGCTGGTTGGAGAAGTCAATGCAGAGCCTGTTGCTGTTTACATGAGCTTCAGCTCCAGTCTGTCTCACTGGACTTTCAGCTCCTTCTCGGTTCTTGTTGAAGCGGCATCAGGGCCTGACTCTGGGGAAGCACATTTCTGCCTCTCATCCCAGCAGTTCCTAAGCTGTCCTGGATCAGTCTAAGGGGATAGCATCACGTGTGGTCTCCCGGATGGGTGGCCAGAGGCTCCTCCCGCCTGCCCAATGCCTCCTGCCTCTCAGCCTGAGGACAGTCCCTAGCCTAGGCCATGCCCTGACTTTCCTCACTGATCCTCTCAGCCGCCAAATGCACGGGTCCAGCTGCACTTACCCAGAAGAATCGCAGGTCATACAACTCAAGGCCTCGCCACACCACAGCCTTGCATCCTGAGCTCTTTATTTCTAAAATGGATGTAATGATGGTTACCTCATGGGGGCCTGAGAGGATTAAAGTGAGATTATGTATACGAAAACCTCGGTAAATGGAGATGGATTCGTTAGGGTTTGGGATTTGTAAGCAACAGAAACAAACACTGGCTGGCTTAAAAAGGAAAAGAAATCTACCGGAGACATGGAATATCTCTCAGGAAGTAAAGAAAAATGGAAGAACCGGGCCTTGAAAGGACAGGCGCAGGCTCGGTGGGGTAGGCGTAATTCACAGAAGGACCCCCAGTGATCCTCGCTCTTGGCCGTGCGTGCGGGCAAGGGGAACCTGTGACTATGACATCACACCCGTCATTGTGTTACGTTACATAGCAGAATGGATCTTGCAGATGTAATTGAGTTTACTGATCAGTTGACTTTGAGTTAATCAAAAGAGAGATTATCCAGCTGGGCCCAATCTAATGACATTTGCCCTTTAAAAGCAGAATGTTTTCTCTGGCTGGTTTGCAGAAGGGAAAGGCCGAGAGATGGCAAGCGTGAGAAAGATTTGATGCACCATTGCTAGCTTTGAAGAAGGAGACGCTGCTAGGAGGTGAGAGCTGTCCCTGGCTGACGGCCAACAGGAAACTGGGACCTCAGTCCTACAACCACAAGGAACTGAGTTCTGCCAACCGCCTGAATGAGCCTGGAGTGGGTTCTTCCCCAGAGCCTCCACCTAAGCTCAGCCCAGCCAATGCCTGGCCTGGGAGACCAGAAGCAGTGAACCCAGGCAAGCCTCGCCAGACTTCTGACCTCCTGAATTTTGAGATAACAAATGGGAATGGTTTTAAGCCGCTAAATTTGTGGTTTAAGCCATAGCAGCAGAAAATGAATGTGCCCAGCAATAGAGAGCAGGAACTTAAGAGCTGCAGCTGTTTTCCATCCTTGCTTCATTTGAATTCAAATTCCTGGGTCAGAGACCCCGGCTGGCTTGGCTAGGGGTACAAGTATTTGGATTGTGCAGGCATACAGCCCTGCCTTCGAACTGAGCCTCTGCCACCTGCTGGCCATGTCACCGTGGCAACATTC
>JAQZBX010094160.1:0-12060 GCA_029593785.1 Cabassous unicinctus | reverse complement strand
ATATGGAGAGAAGAGCCCAGCCACCTCACAAAGTGTGGCTTTTATTTCAGCTTTAGAACAAAGAAAATACGTGTGAGCATGTGCAAGGGTAATAGATACTTGACAGTTACATTTTACTGAAATCAACAAGTCTTAAAGGTCAATGGCTCAGTTCTTCCTTACATTTCTGCAATTCATAGGCATAATCTCAGGATGTTTCCCCACCCAGCTCCTATTAGCATGAGACTGGAGGGCTTGTTTATTACATTCCAAGGTGACCTTTCTGTCAGTAGTCATGGCCTTTAATTGAAACTCCATCAAATTTATAAATAATTTTGGGTAGAATTGACATCTGAACAATATTTCTTCTTCCATTTATTTAGATCTTTGATTTCTATTAGCAAAGTTTTGTAGTGTTGCATGTGTAAGTCATTTACATTCTTGGTTAGATTTATTCCTAGATATTTGATTCTTTTAAGTTGCTGTTGTAAATGGAAATTTTCTTGAGTTCATCCTCAGATTGCTCATTACAATTGTACAGAAACACTAATGAATTTTGTGTGTTGGTCTTGTACCCTGCCACTTTGCTGAACTCTTTTATTAGCTCTAGTAGCTTCGTTGTAGTTTTTTGGGGGACTTTCTATATATAGGGTCATGCCATCTGCAAATAGTGAAAGTTTTATTTCTTCCTTTCCAATTCAGATGCCTTTTATTTCTTTTTCTTGCCTCACCTCTCTGGCTGGAACTTCCAGTACAATGTTTAGTAACAGTAGTGACAGTGGGCATCATGTCTTGTTCCTGATCTAAGGGGGAAAGCTTTCAGTCTTTCACCACTGATTATGATGTTAGCATGGGTTTTTCATAGATGTCCTTTATCATATTGAGGAAATTTCCTTCAATACCTATTTTTTAAATGTTTTTATCAAGAAAGGATGCTGGATTTTATCAAATGTCTTTTCTGCATCAATTGAGATGATCATGTGGTTTTTCCCATCATCTTGTTAATGTGGTGTATTATAATAATTGATTTTCTTATATTGAACCACCTTTGCATACCAGGGATAAAACTCACTTGATCATGGTGTATAATTTCTTTAATGTGCTGTTGTATATGATTTCAAGTATTTTGGTGAGGATTTTTGCCTCTATATTGATAAGAGACTTTGGCCTGTAATTTTCTTTTTTGTAATTTCTTTATCTGGCTTTGATTTTAGGGTGTTGTTGGCCTCATAGAAAGGGTTAGGTAGTGGTCGTCCTGTTCAATTTTTTTTTTGGAACAGTTTGAGCAGGATTGGTATTAACTCCTTTTGGAATTATTGGTAGAATTCACCTGTGAAACCATCTGGTCCTGGGCTTTTCTTTGTTGTGAGTTTTTTAAAAATTCAAACTTTATTTCGAATTCAAAAAAATAAAATAACAGACAGAAAGCAGCTCCAGCCATGGAAGTATCATTCCAAAAAAGTTCTGAGTGGGTACTTTTATCTTATCAAATCCCCAAAACAAACTAATTGTTCTACCTGTGCTCAGAAAGATACACAGATGAGCACAGATGGGTGAACTGACATGATCAGTGTTTCCTTGCTGATGAAGAAAATGAAGAAGAGAAAAAAATGCTTAGTCATATTCACATCTTGTAAAACAAAAACCCGTATTCCTTTTTTTTTTACCTTTAGCACCAATAAAGTACCTTCTTTACTTTTGCTACAAAAATATTACAATATTATTTTTAACTATGGTCTACAAGTTACATTAGTTATATTTTTCCCAAGTATCACCATATTCTTAACCTTTGTAGTAGAACAGGGTTCTTAGCTTTTTGTGTTCCATGGACCCCTTTGTCAGTCAGGTGAAAACCATGGACCCCTTACCAAGTCCACGCTCTACTATGTATATTTAATAAACATCATACTTGTGCCAACACGTCCCCTCAAGAATAATGTGTTTTTGAATTTCAATTCAAGCTCACGGACCCCTTGTTAAGAGCCTCTGTAGTAGAAGAACATTCCTGTATTTATATTATTAATCACAATCCTCATCTGTGTTAGCAGGTTTTTGATAACTGATTCAGTCTCTTTTCTTGCGATTGGTCTGTTGAGGTCTTCTTTTTCCTCTAGAGTCAGTGTAGGTTGTTCGTGTGTTTCATCTAGGTTGTCTAATTTGTCGGCATACATTTGTTCATAGCATCCTCTTATGATCCTTTTTATTTCTGTACAAACAGTTGTAATGTCACCCCCCCCCATTTTTTATTTTACTTGTGTCTTCTTTCTTTTTTACTTTGTCAGTCTAGCTAAGGGTTTGTCAATTTTATTGAGATTTACAACCTACTTTTGGCTTTGTTAATGCTATTATTTTTCTATTCATTGTTTCATTTATTTATGCTCTAGTCTTTGTTATTTCTTTCCTTTTGCTTGCTTTGGGTTTAGTTTCCTATTCTTTTTCTATTTCCTCCAGGTGTACATTTAGGCCTTTGATATTAGCTCTTTCTTCTTTTTTAATTAAAGCAATTAGGGCTATAAATTCTCCTCTGAGTACTGCCTTCATTACATCCATTAGTTTTGATATGCTGTGTTTTCATTTGTCTCAAGTTATTTATGATTTCCCTAGTAATTTCTTCTTTAACCCACTGATTGTTTAAGAGAGTGTTATTTAATTTCCATATAATTGTAGATTTCCCAGTTCTTCGCCTGTTATTGATTCCCAGTTTCATTCCATTATGGTTGGAGAAGATGTTTTGCATAATTTCAATCTTGTTAACTTTATTGAGACTTGTTTGGTGACCCAATATGTAGTCTATCCTGGAGAACAATCTATATGCACTTGAAAAAGAATGAATATCCTGCTCTTTTGGGGTGCAATGTTCTGTGTATGTCTGTTAGTTCTAGTTCATTTATCATATGATACAAGTTCTCTGTTTCCTTATTGATCTTCTGTCTAGATGTTCTAGCTATTGATGAGAGTGGTATATTAAAGTCTCCAAATATTATTGTGTAGGTGTCTATTTCTCCCTTCAGTTTTGCCAATGTTTGCCTCATATATTTTGGGGCACCATAGTTAGATGCATAAATATTTATGATTGGTTTTTTCTTTTTGGTGGATTGGCCCTTTCATTAATTTATACTGTCATTCTGTCTCTTCTAACAGCTTTTGACCTAAAGTTAGTTTTGACTGATATTACTATAGCTACCCTAGCCTTTTTTGGTTATTATTTGCATGGAGTATCTTATTTTCTCCTTTCACTTCCAAACTATTTGTATCTTTGGGTCTAAGATGAGTCTCTTATAAATAACATAATGTTGGATCATGCTTTTAAATCCATTCTGTCAATCTGTGTTTTTGATTGGGGTGTTTAATCTATTAACATTCAATGTTATTACTGTAAAGGCAGTATTTAATTCAGCCATTTTGTCCTTTGGTTTTTATATGTCATATCTTTTTTTGTCTCACTTTTCCTTTATTGCAAGCTCATTTTCTGTATAGTTGATCTTTTGTGATGTATCTAACTGATCTTTTTCTCATCTCTGTTTCTGTATATCTTCAATATGCTTTCTTTATGGTTACCCTGGGTTTTGTATTACACAACCTACATCTGTAGCCTATGAGTTTGATAGGATACCCATTTAGCGTAAATAGCATACATGTTCTCTGCTCCCATATCCCTTTTGTTTCCTCTCTTTATGTTGTTTTTGTCCCACAATACCTCTTTATATTTTGCATGTCCAGTATCAGGAAATAAAACTTTTTCTGGTTCAATTGTATTCTGACTTTTATAGGAATTAAAGAGTAGAGTTGTATATTGAAGATATAGTACTATTTGGGTTTTGCATTTACCCTCTTAGTTACCTTTACTGAAGATCTTCATTTCTTTACACTACTCCAAGCTACTCTCTACTGTCTTTTCCTTTCAACCTGCTGAACTCTCTTTGTAATTCTTGTAGGGCAGGTCTTTTGTTGACTAACTCTCTCAGTTTCTGTTTATCTGTGAATATTTTAAGCTGTCCCTCATTTTTGAATGATCTAAAGCATTCTTGAAGAAAAATTATCAACTTCCTGTGAAGATGCCACGGCTGGGCTATGACTAGTCCCCTTGTTTTGTTGAAGCAGTTCACTCTCGATGCACTGGCCCTAACGTCCCTATCCCCAGAAGTATAGGGTCATGAAATGGAGATCTTTGACTAGCCCTTCTACTACTGTTGGCCTCTATCTCTAAGAAAACAGAAGTTCTAGCTTTCAGACATGGAGATTGTCTGTGGGATTATTCTAGGACTTCTTTCTTTTCTCTCCAGAAAAACACATTTTGTTTTTCTCGGGAAGATAATTATACAATAGCCTTCAATTTTGCTTTTCAACATGGTCCCATCAACAATTACATTTAGCAGATTTACTTCAGATTTCTGATATGTACATGATACTCATTCTCTTTTAATTACTAAGCTATATTTTACCTGTTTATAAATTGTGTTTCTGATTTGCTTAGAGTACTACATTCCTTTATTGATACCATCATCTTGCCAACTAATTTATATTTTAAGTATTTTTATTTGTATAAGATAAAAGTGCAGGCTTCTTTCATGGGAAAGAGGGTGAGTTGCATTGTTGGATTCTAAACATGAATATTTTAGAAAAATGTTGTGGATTCTAAATATGAATGTTTTAGAAAGATGGTGTGGGTTAAAATAAAAACAATGTTTTGAGGAAAAACAGAAAGACAAAAAAAGACATAGAAGAAAAATAATTCAAGATAATCAATTAAAACAAGAACTTTAAAGAGTCAGAGAATTGGGGAGTGATAGAACCAAAGCCATGGGGCCACTTACTGATTTTGGTGGGGGAGTTAACCATATTAGGAGTAGTTTCCACTGCAAGCCAAATAGGGGTATCTGTGAGGTCCAAACAAGAAAAGACTTTATTCTTTTAGAACTAATGTTAGTAGCTTCCATTGAAACTAGGAGGTGAAGGTAAAACAAATTAGCACAAATAACTACCACCACAATGGTTAGGAATTAGAATAGCATCCCAGGCAAAAGTGGAATTATATTGTAAGGCAGTATTTATAATTTACAGCAATTGATTCTGATTAGAAGGGGTTCACTTAAATTTCCTCACATCATGCTTTCAAATCAAGTTGTTGACAATGATTCCAAGGCACAGAAGGTTATTGTGAGAGAAGATCAATAGAGAAAAGCTCTAACTCACTTTCTTTTAAATAAAGAACTTCCTATTTAATACCATTGAATGACAGCATATAAGAATGAATTACAAATAGAATGCATCCTAATGTCCATCAAAAATTGTTGACTACCCTTAAAGAAACATACCAATGTTTGCTTTTAATCATTCCCTCAGAGATTTTATTTCTTTTAAATAAAATGTATGGCTCGTCTCTGAATCCTTTCCAAATACCCCAAGTTTTTGAACTGTGTAAACAGGGCTGAATACATTTCCTGGTCTGCCTTTGCTGCCTAAAATGGGAAGATTACTTCTCATGGTCAATGAAATGACAATAAAAAAGAGAGCGAAGTCATGAATTTAAACACTCAGAAGCTAATTTCTTCACACTAAAGGAAAGAGGTCTTAAGGAGAATAAGAGAAACAGTGTACAATTATCACTGAACCTCTCAGTGACAAATGAAGAATGGAACATTTGAGAATCTTATAGTTACTTTTCATCACAACATGGAAAAGCACATTGCCATGGAGAAAAACCAGAAAATGGAAAGCAGTGAATTAAAAGAGAATGACATTAAAAAAACCAGAATAGAATTAAAATTTCATATCACTTCTGCTTTCATCTACTGCTCAGACAAATACAAAAGAATATTTGAGAAATATCCTGTTAGTATCTGAGCTGAGAGAAGATTGAAAATATCTTAACTCAAGTGTTAAGGATAAAGAATGTTTTAAGATTCTTAATTATGTATGTACTACTGAATTTTAGTTTTAAAATAAGCCATGGAACATTTTTATTTTATGTAAGCTTTTTTTCCTACATTGGACATACCTCTTTGACTATAGGTTTTGACAATTTTGAAATACCAGGCTAACTTATATAAGTTCTTAAAGTACAGAAAATCATATAATTGCTTGCAGTATTAAAATTCTGTGCAATATAAAAAAATTTGTCTCAATACCAAAGAAATTTATGAGAGAACGTTCATTTTAAGTGTAAAACGTTCTTTAGATGTAATAAATTGTTCCAAAGGAATGTCCTACTGTAGTCAGGTCCTGGTAGAAAAGATGCTACCTTAAAAAGAAAAACCCTTTAAAGATGCACTTTTCAAAACAATATTGATTTCATTGTGTTTTGTTTTATTAAAGTTAATTTTAATTTAACACTATTTGTCTATATTTATAAGTTGTAATTTCTAAGAAAAAAGGAGAATATACTAATATACAAACTAAAATTTCCCTCAGACAAAAAATTTGGAATTTGTGTTTTTATTGAGTCACTTTAATAAGGATTTTCATGAGAGGTATGCTATATACCAAAGCATTACAAGTCACTTGGATTAAATTCATTTCAATATTTATTCAGTATTCCCTCAGTATCATATTCTGAACAAGGGACTACTGAGTGGATTGTCACAGAAAATAAGGAAATACTTATTTACCCTGAGGACACCTAGAACTAGGGTAGAACTTAGCTGAATATATCCATGGTGAGGCCTCGAAAGCATTTTTATGAACCATTTTAGACAAATGGACAGCTCTGTACTGCAGAGATGTTACTAATTCATAAAGTACCTTTCTATTTGATCTTTACTTCCAAGATGTTATTGGTTATTTGAACATCTCTTCATGAAAGATGTTTGCAGATGAAAGTTCTACCTGAACCTGACTTCCTGATCTGAAAAGTAAGCCTTTCATAATTCAATATTTGGAACAGTAAATGGAGTTCAATTTAGAAAATCTTTCATTATAGTGCATTTAACATAAGATGTATTTTTTAAAACATTTTAACAGCTATCTCTTAAATCAGTTTGCATTTTACAACCAATTGTTGATATAGACTGAGACCACTTTAAGTTAAAATTTCTTCATGAGCTTTTGAACAACACTGGGTTTGTAAATTCAGAACATAAACCTGCTTGTGGCTCAAGTTCACAGAGAAGATATATTTTCCCCTCCCTCTACCTAATGCCAAGATTGAGACACACAAATTTCCTTGTTGTCTTTTCATACCCTTACACACTAACAGTGTAGTCCCAACTTTATCAGGGAGTCTCCAACTTAGGCTTTTTTGCTTTCATTGTGTTACACAAAATAATGATGCATCTGATAATGGAAGATTTCTTAGACTCAATGTAAATCAGAAACTTGTCTTAGACGTTTTCCTGGATTCCTGGAAGATATTAATCAAGACCAAGTTTTAGACAAAGAAGAGCCCTTACGTGCGTTAGGAAGATGTGATCTTTGGGGAATAAAAAACTGGCCACTGCTATCGTAAATCCATTTGGCAGTTATAAAAAATGATGAGGGCACAAAGGCAATTTCAAGTCAGTTTGAAATGTTTAAAATGCCTAAAATAATGTCGTATTCCAAATTGTTATATAAAGAATAAAAAGCCTAGACAATGTCATAGTAAATAATGCTTATAAACACATCTGCTTTTCACTGACTGAAGTGGAAAGCAAAAAGTCATTTGGAAACAAGGCACCTTCAAAAAGTATTTTTGTTGTAATTTGTTTCTTTTTAAAAAAAATAATTTCCACTCTATCTTTGTTTATTCTTTTTTCTAACCCCCTCTAAGATGGCTCCCTCATCTGTTTGCTCATTGTTTTTGCTTCTTGTTTGCGCTCATTGCCTGCTCATTGCTTTTGCTCGTTGTCTGCTCATTTTTTTGCTCGTTGTTTGCTTGTTGTCTTGCTTGTTATTTTTTGCTCGTTGCCTGTTGTTGTCTGCTAGTTTTTTTGAAGATTGATTTATTTATTTCTCCCCCCCTTCATTGTTTGCACTCACTGTCTGCTTGTTGTGTGCTCGTCTTGTTTTTAGGAGGCACCAGGAACTGAACCTGGGGCCTCCCATGAGGGAGGGAGGCACCTAATCACTTGAGCCACCTCCGCTCCCATGCGAATTGTTTTTGCTCATTGTCTGCTCATTCTCTGCTCTTTGTCTTTTTTAGGAGGTACCAGGAACCAAACCCAGGATCTCCCATGTGGGAGGGGGCGCTCAACTGCTTGAGCCACATCTGCTCCTCGTGGTTTGTTTCTTTTACAATGTTTGTTGTACAGTTAACTGGCTAAAGAAGATTAGCACCCGCACCACCAGCCCCATATTACTTTTACATCTCAGCTTTCCAAATCTTTGTTGTAGGATCTTCCTCCTTAAAGATTGTGAAAAAATATATTACAATGCTATAGGAAAGATTCATGTCATGCTTATAAAAATGCATATAATCTCCTTTTCCCTAAGTTTAGAACTCTTATTATACACTTACTTTGGACAGAAAGATCTTATATCTTCAATTGAAAAAGTAAAGCTGATTTATAAAAAGGTGAATTAAGCTCTATTAACTTAAAAACAACATTAATATATTAAGAAATATATAGTAATATACTGAAATACTGAATAATTTTATTTTTACATATATATTTGTTTCACACTGCAAATAGGCCACCAAATAGAAAGCAACATGAAAACGAGCATTTTTGTCTGTCCTGCTTACTGCTAAGACCAGATTTAGAATGTGCTTGGCACATTATGGGCATTCAGGAAATATCTGCTGTAGAATCAATGAATGAATGAATGAGTGAAGTCACATTCAATAGTGTATAGCTATTTGTATCTGTTTCGTGTGGTGTTCTGAATTGTCAAGTTCCTCAGGCGTGGCTCCAGGCTGGTTTCATTCTCAGAGCAATTTAATCAGAATACAACAGACTAAGCAAAACCATCAAACTGGGGAACCCTGCTCCTCATATCTGCTCTGTTGAGGTACTCTAGTTAAAGAGACTCCAGTTCTTACCAGGGAAGGTCAGCAATCATGGTAACCAGAATACCCTATTGACCCACTAGCCATACTCCAGTTGACTGGAGACACTTAGGACTAGATTAACTTTTGAGTCTTTGAAATCTGATAGAATCTTACTAAATAACAACTTACAGAAACTTCAGAAAACTTTTTCACAAGTCCAATAGCCTCTTCATCTGCAAAACTGGAGTGCTTCTTGGGA
Organism: Cabassous unicinctus; assembly: GCA_029593785.1. Classification (NCBI taxonomy): domain Eukaryota; kingdom Metazoa; phylum Chordata; class Mammalia; order Cingulata; family Chlamyphoridae; genus Cabassous; species Cabassous unicinctus. The sequence goes on along the minus strand of JAQZBX010094160.1, from coordinate 2,914 downwards.
AGGAAATAACAGAACTTTGTATGGACAGTTGTGAAAAGATGTGATGACATAGCAAGCTCTGGGGTGCTGAGAAACGAGTGTAAACCACTTCCCTATAGCAGCAAAATTATCATGTTTTTAAGGAAACTGTAAACTGATAAGCATCTTTGGCACAGATGGTAAGTCAAGCTATGTGATTTCCCCTTTATATTCTCTTTAGTGCAGGTGAGTGAAAAAGATAACTTAACTTAATGGTACTTTGAAGCACTAATTATTTGGCAATAATCAAAAGGCTTCATGATCTGAAAAGTTGTTTCAGTACAGCCCATTAAACAATATAAAGAGCTATTATTCCATCCTACTACCTTTCTGCCACTCGGGTGTTCACTTGCCAGATGCTTTCTAATTAAGAGCATAGAAAATGAGAATAACATGAATTGCGCAATCATGTACGTTTATTCAGTCCAATTTTGGTGCCAATAGTAAATGTTATATTTTCTTATGATTTTGATCAAGACATAATTACTTTCTTAAAGTTCATATTGAGACTATTCTATGCCACTGGAAACACTGGCCCTAGTTTATAATCTGAATCATAGAGATTAATAACTACTCTAACTTTATGCTAGCTAAAATAACAATATATGTTTTTATTCTTATGAATATATAGAGAGAGAGTTATTTAAAATCATGCTAAGTAATTTGTAGTAAACCAGTGTCCTGGTGGAATATTTTATTTCATAATTACTCAATTTTAAAACTCACAATCTGATGGATCAAAACAGGAGTCTTCTAGGTGGTAAACCAGAAAGAGAGAGAGAGGAGGGAGGGAGAGAAGGACAAAGGGAGGGAGGGAGGGAGGGAAGGAGAGAGGGAGGGAGGTAATTTAAACCATCGCCCGAAGACATTCTTTTTATTGTCTCTGTTTACTATCCCCTTACTATTGAGAAATTGCCTTTGGATTTATTCCACACTTGCTAGAAAAAAAGTAAATTCTCTTATTCTTGACTTCTCTGACTCAGAGAGTTGGTGACTCAGCATTTTTGCTAAGATAAGAGCATTCTTTCTGCTCAGTGTTGGACTGCACTTCTGAAGCCAGAGCGCTAACAGCTTTGTACAGGTGCAAAGGTAATTTGTCAGGCCGGGAAATAGGTATCAATTCCACCATGTGCCAGTAAGATAGACTGCTAAGAACTAAATGCCTCCAAACCAACTTTTTGCTGTGTCTATACAAAAAAATAACATCTTGGTTTAAACTCAGAGTTGATGTTTAGCCAAAATAATGCAGCTTTATTAGTCAGGGATACTTAGATTCTTCTGGAGAAATACCTTCCTGAATTCCAAGACTGGACATAATACCACTATGGAGAAAACTTCAAGAGGCAGTGTGGAGGTTATGATCCCGTTTATACAAGTGCGAATCTTGACTCTCATACCACAGGCAATCTCTTTTTCCACTCTGTACCTAAATTTCTTCACCTGTAAAATGGAAATAGTAGTTACTGTTTCCACAGAATTGTGGGGATTAAATGAGATAAAATGTGTAAAGTGCTCAGAACGGGGCCTGGCCTGTTGGATATACTAAATAAGTTATTCTTATTATGAAGCTTGGACCAGTGTCTCCTGGTAACCTAAAAAGTCATTGAATGTTTCTCTCCCGGCCTCTAAACACTTTTCTGCTACTAAACAGTCATTCATATTTTATAGCATTCAGGGGTCTTATATAACTTGCTCAGATGAAACTCAAACAAACTCATGGCCAATGATTTGATGCACCTTAAGTGGTAGCCACACTCCAGCCCTTCGGGTTCTACCATCATGGGTCTGTCTATAATCTGTAGTAGCATCCTAGATCATCTGTATTAGCATCCCAGGGTTGCCATGGCACGGTGCCACAGCTTGGTAGCTGAAAACAACAGAAGTGCCTTCTTTCACAGTTCTGGAGGCTGGAAGTCTGGAATCAAGCTGTTGGCAGCACCACGTTCTCTCTAAAGGCTCTAAAGGAGTCTTTTCTTGCCTCTTCCTGCCTTCTGGTGATCGCTGGCAGCCCTTGGTACTCCCTGACTGGCAGCTGCGTCACTACGATCACAGGGCATCTCCCTGTGGGTGTTCTGTGCCTCTGTTCTACCTTCTTATAAGGATACTGTTCAGTGGGTTAGGTCCCACCCTATTCCTGTATGACCTCACCTTAACTTACTTAATTACAGCTGTAAAGGCATGGCTCCAAATAAGGTCATATTCACAGGCACCAGAAGTTAGGATTTCAACACAATTAAACCCACAGCAGTCCACCATCTGGCCCCCCAAAATTCATGTCCTTTCCACATGCAAAATACATTCACCCATCCCACTATCCCTAGAAGTCTTAATTCCTTCCAGTATGAACTGTAAGTCCAAAATCTCATCTAAATACCAATTCAACAAGTCCTAAATCCCATCATCTTCATTACTTAAATCAGGTAGGCATGAGAGTCTGAATATGATCTAGCCTGGGGCAAAATTCCTCTCCATCTACAGATCCATGAAACTGGAAAAAAAGTTATTTGCTTCCAAAATACAATGGTGTAAAAGGCATAGGATAGACATTCCCATTCCTAAAGGGGGAATTGGAAGGGGAAAAGGGGTCACAGTCCCAAGCAAGTTTGAAGCCCATCAGGGTAAATTTCATTCAGTCCCAAGACTTGAGAATAATCCTCTCTGACTCCACACTGTAACCTCTGGTCCTGCTGGGTTGTGGCCGCACCCTCTCAGCCCAGGACCACTCTGTCCTCTCAGCTGAAGGTGGTCCCCCCGGTCTCAGCCCAAGACCACTCTGTCCTCTTAGCCGAAGGTGGTTCCCCACCCTCTCAGCCCAGGACCACTCTGTCCTCTTAGCTGAAGGTGGTTCCCCACCCTCTCAGCCCAGGACCACTCTGTCCTCTCAGCTGAAGGTGGT
>JAQZBX010094159.1:0-12062 GCA_029593785.1 Cabassous unicinctus | reverse complement strand
AAAAAAGGGACTATATTTATAATCCATGAATGGGGGGATTTTCCTGAACAAAACTGCAAAATACTTCATAATCAGTGAGGGGAAATAGGTAAGATTAGTGGAAAGTTTGATAATACACATAAGAAAGGGTTAGTTTCCAATGAAATGTGAAGACTTCCCATAAATCAAAAAGGGAAAAGTCATGCATTTCAATAGAAAAATAGGCAAAGAGGTGGAGAAGCAATTCACAAAAGAGGAAGCCTTAAGGGCCAATAATCACATGAAAGATGATTCATACTTACAGGGAATCAGAGAAAGGCAAATGCAAACTACAGAATCCAATTTAGTTCAGCCAGTTGGCAAAAAATAACAAGTCTGAAAATATCAATAGTTGGTAAGGCCTGACATACAACAATGGTAGGAGTGAAATTTAGTACAACTGCTTTGAAAAGCAGTTTGACAAAAAACAGTAAAGTTGGGCATGGCTATAACTAGACAGCGAGATTCCAACCCTAACAAAACTCACACATCTACCCAAGAAGACAGGTACAAGAGTTTTCATTGCAGATAGTTTTACTATCAAAATATTAGAAGCAACATTTTCATTGACTGGAGAATGGATAAGTTACACTATAACCAGAAAGGTATACTGTAAAGCAGTTAAAATGAACCAAGTAGTGCTACATGTATGCCGATGAATAAAGCAACTTACTGCAAGTATACATGCAGTAGACTATTCTTACAAATGTTATAAACTTACAGAATTATACTATATATTGTTCCTATTTTGCCCACCTATGTATATACCACAAGCACATGCAGGGATATGATAATCAAATTTACCTCTTGGCAAAATGGGCGGTTTAGAGAATTGGGAAGGAGTATAAGTCCCTTCAACTGTAACTGTAATCATTCATTTGTTTTATTTATTAGGCACAAAAGAATTTGAAACAATTACATCAAAATGTTAATATTTTATAAAGCTGGGTAATATATACATTATTGTATTAAAATACTCCCCACACTTTTCTGTATGCTTGAAATATTTCATTTTGGAAAATAACTATTTCAGTCTCGAGTCACAAAAAAATGGGGCTTCCTATTGTCATTGTCATTGAGTGAGGGAAGGAGGGAGGAAGGGAGGGAGAAAGATGGCAGAGGAGGGAGACGGAAGGGGGAAAGGAGGAGGAGGAGAAAGAGGGAAAGGAGGAGGAAGGCAAGGAAGGGAAGGAGAAGGGAGAGGAGAAGAGAACAGGGATGGAAGAGAGGGAGAGAGGGATAGCAAGCACTATTTCTAGACTTTACCAGGCCCGAAGAGTAATGGATGAAGACTGAAATATGTGGTGCTGCTTTGCTTAAAATTTCTATTTCCTGGGAGACAGCAAAGAGTATATGAGATAGCTTGTACCGCTTCATAGCTAGAGCTTAGGCTTTGGAATCTGTGAGATCTGGGTCCAAATTCCAAGTATTTTATTTCCTAATGTGATATTAGTTACTTTTTTTTAAAACTTTACTTTTAAAGAACTTTTAGACTGCAGAAAAGTTACATCAAAAACATAGGGGAGTCCCATATACCCCACCCTCCCCATCTCATGTTTTCCCCTATTAATAACATCTTACATTACTCTGGTACATTTGCTACAATTGATGAACAAATACTGAAGCATTGCTACTAACCATGGTCTATAGTTTACATTATGGTTTACACTTTGCACCATACAATTTTATAGGTTTTGACAAAACGTATAACAGCCTGTATCCATCATTGCAATATCATGCAGAACAATTCCAATGCCCTAAAAATGCCCCATGTTCCACCTATTCTTCCCTCCCCCTCCCCTCAGAATCTCTGGTAACCACTGTCTTTATACTGGTATTACAAGTTCTTCTGTTACTACAATCATGAGTCTACTTTAGTCTATAGTTCCATTCCCCCCATATCTTGTTCATTCTTCAATCTTGAGGATTTGTGGTTGGTGATGCTCACTCTGCTTCCAATTGAGAGGAGGCTTAGATCTTATGGGGAAGATGGAAGGAACTGTTTTGCTTGCAGTTCTAGATACTCTTTGCCTTTGGGGATGAGGGTTTGTCCATACTAATATGACTTTAAATAAATTATTTAATACCACCCTCCCAGGCATTTATTTCCTCAGCTGTAGAATGAAGTGAAAAGTACCTAGCTTATCACCTTCTCTTAAGATTAGGTATTGCTTAAGCTGTTTTTGTGACATCTGATCTCCTAAAACTTTAAAATAAAGCAACCCAGAGGGCTTGAACATTCATAAATGAAACACCATCTCTAAGAATCCGCCTTAACTGAACTAACAGATCAAAACAATATGATTGGGAATTGTAGGAAGATGGCATCACACTAACAGGCAGAGTTCAATGCTCTCACAAAAACAATGGAGAGAGCCAAAAACTGTCCGAGGGACCTGCTTTGGGGGTCAGCAGACCAAGGCAGTGCTACACAACTCCCAGGAGGTTGAGAGACAGAGAGACAAAGAAGCTGAGACACCAAATGTGAGTAACCAAGTTCCTGTGGGGGCCGGGAAGGGCTCACCTCCCCTACCCCCAATATAGTAAGCAGAGGTAAAACCCCTGGCTAACTGCAGCTGACTCAGGGGAACAGGCACCTTCCTCCCTGTCAGATTTTCAAGAGAAAAGGGAGGGGAAGTCGGGGGTCTTTTCTTCAGTGAATTCAACCAGCAGAGCCTGCTTTGAATCTCGCTCTGGAGATTCAGCACAGGAACACAGGAAAGCTCAGACTGAACGCCTCTGTGGAAAGGTGCACTGACGAGAGCCATCTGCTAGCCCATCTGGAAATTGCAAGGACAAAAATTGTTCTCTGTTCTATCTGTATCCTAACCCCTGGGAGAAATTCTGCGCCCCACTAATGAGCCTCTGGCCCGATTTTGAAAACTTAAGCTGCGCAATTTTAAAGACTGAGAATAAGTGGAACCAAATATCAAAGAAGAGCTGTGGGAGAAAAAAGGCAACAGAGAGAAATTAGCCATCAGAGTAAATTCACCAACTTATTCAGATGCCGAGACATGAGCAGAAAATTACAAGCCATACTAGGAAACAGGAAGAGATGGCCCAGCCAAAAGAACAAACCAAATATCCTGAAGAGATACAGGATTTAATACAATTAATCAGTGATAATCACACAACTCTCCTAAATCACTTCAAAGAATTTAAAGAAAATATGACTAAAGAAATAAAGGACAGGGGAATATGTGGCTCAAATAGCTGGGTGTCCATCTCCCATATGGAAGGACCTGGGTTCAATTCCTGGGAACTCCCGGTAAAATAAAGAAAAATATAGAAGGTCTGCAGGCCGCCAGTCCCCATGAGCGGTTGTGCCATCAGGCCCCACCGAGCCATGCAGCAACATGATGATGTAACAGGAGAGTGACACAAGGAAAAGTCAAGACGAGACGTGCCGAAAAACCAGTAACTAAGGTGGCGCAGGTGGCAGAACATCTCTTTCCCACATCGGAGGTTCCCAGGATCGAATCCCAGTGAAGACAGGAGAAGGATGAGAAGAGAGGGCAGGAATCAGACACAGAGAATTGCCTAGCGACTGGACACAAAACAGCAAAAATGGGGGGGAAGTAAAATGGATAAAAGTAAATAAATAAATATACCTTTTAAAAAGTTAAGAAAAAAATAAGAAATAAAGGATATTAAGAAGACACTGGGAGAGCATAAAGAACAATATGAAAGCCTACAAAGAAAAGTAACAGACCTTATGGGAATGAAGGGCACAACAGATGAGATTAAAAATACATTCGAAGCACATAAGGGCAGATTTGAAATGCTTGAAGACAGAACTAGTGATTTCGAAGACAGAACATCTGAACTGGAAAAGACAGAACAGAAAAAGAAGAGAATGGAAAATAATGGAGCAGAGTCTCAGGGAATTGAACGACAATGCAAAATGCACAAACATTGCATGATTGGTGTCCCAGAAGAAGAAATAGAAAACAGGCAGAAAGAATATTTGAGGGAATAATGACTGAAAACTTCCCAACCCTTATGGAAGACATAAATATCAATATACAAGAAGGACAGTGCACCTGAAACAGAATAAATCCAAACAGACCTACCTTGAGACACCTACTACTCAGACTGCCAAATATCAGAGATAAAGAGAGGATTCAGAAAGCAGCAAGAAAAGAAAAGCATCACATACAAGGGAAACTCAATAAGAGTAAGTGCTGACCTCTCATCAGCAACCACGGAGGATAGAAGAAAGTGGTATGCAGTGGTAAGAAGAAATGAAGTCGTGACGCATATGACAACATGGATGCACCTGGAGGACATTCTGTTCAGTGAAGCAAGCCAGACACAAAAGGACAAATACTGTAGAATTGCGCTAAATATATTGTGTAAGCTCATGAAGTTAATAATTAGAATATAGGTCTCCAGAAAATAGACTGAGGTTAGAGAATGGAGAGCTGAGGTTTAATTTGTGCAGAACTGGTAAAAATGTTGTTTGCAAATTTTGGAAATGAATATAAATAGTGAAAGCATATCATGGTGTTTGTAACTAGCAGTGCTATTGTGTGGGTATGGCAGTGATTGAAAGGGGAAGTCTAAGGTCATATATATTACTAGAAGGAAAGCTAAAAACTGTAACATGATACTGCATATGACAGTAAAACCTCATGGAAAACATGAATATGGGTGATATTGCATATATGATTGTTTTTACAAAATATAAATACAAATATACTAGAGAGAAGGAAAAAGAATAGAAGTTATATATGGCAAGGGAAGCACAGAGAGATTGAGCGGTGATGAGTTTTGTTTGTTTTTTGTTTATTATTATTATTGAAATAATGAAAGTGCTCTAAGAATGATTGAAGTGATACACAAATAGTGATTACACCAAATACCATTGATTGTACACTTTGATTGGATTTATGCTTTATTAACAATATGTACCAATAAAATTGATTTTTTTTAATGAAAAAGAAAGATTAAATAATTCATCCTATGGAGAAAAAGAAAATTTTTTTCATTAGCCCATTTTGTTCACAGACTAATAACAGAATATGTTTCTTTATCTTCTTGTTCCAATTTGTATTAGTCATAGTTCACCAGGTAAACAGAACCGACAGAAGATTTATTATAGGAATTGGCTCGGGCGACTGTGGGGACGGGCAAGTCTGGATTCCGTTGGGCAGGCTGCAAGCTGGGACCTCTGTGAAGGTATTTGATGAATTGCCCAGGAGAAGCTGACTGGCTGGCGTAGAGATAGAAATTCTTCCTTCTGACAACTGAAATCATCATTTCACCTTTTAAGGCCTTCAACTGATTGAATGAGACTTCCCTCATTGTTGAAGCCTATCTCCTTAGTTGATTATAAATGTAATCAGCCAAGATGCAACCGATTTATTGATGATTTAAATCCATGAAATATCCTCACAGTAACAATTAGTAAAAAAATGCTTGCTTGACCAAACAACTGGACAACATAACCTAGCCAAATGGACACATGATCTTAACCATCACAGAATTCAATTTCAAACAATAAAATTGTATACCTTTTTTTTTAGTTTTTACTATCTTCTAATATCCCTACCCTTATTGAGCTCTTTTATTACTATAAAATAACATGTCTCTGTATACTTTTTTTCTTTTTCTATGTCTAGCTTAGAGGAAGCAATAAAATGTGCAACCAAGAATGAAAAAGGCACATTTGTCATTTTAAATATTGAGAGCATTGATTTTTAATAATTTTAAGAAAAAAATTCATGCAACAAGTTCTGAAAAGTCTATGAGTAAATGTACATTCCTAACACATCATTGGAAAGAGTTAAATATCATGGTGTGACCGATGAGTGTAACGCACACAGATTCCCTATCAGGTGCCACCTTGTTTCTTCTTCTTTTTCTTTCTCCACTGCCAGAGTTGAATTTCTATCTGCAGATTCAGTGTTGTGGGAATCTTGGATGAAACAATGGGCCAGTCAGCAACTGAGTCTCTCTCCATCTTGATCCATCTCACGTAGGTGGCCTCACCGTAATTAGGGTCCTGAGTTCCCATGAGCCATATGACATGCTCCAGGATGGCATGGGTAAGCTTGGAATTATGGCCTGTCCTACGGGCCATGGAGCTGGGGTTCTTCCTGGGTCCTCCATTGTTTTTCTAAGTTATTTCACTTGGTGTGTGAAGTCGTTCGAGATGAAACCCAAACCTGGGCCCAGATGAATGGCTCTCCCTTTCCAGCCTGAACAAGACTCCAAAACCTCCCCCTGCTGGCTGGTTGGGGTTCAACTAAGCACACATATTTTGAAATCACCTGCTGGACATTAAAATTAGGCAGCTGTCTGGTTCTCCAACAACCATACCCTACCTCTTCCAGCAACTCAGTTCTTGCTGTTCAGGGTTGTCTGAATCTTTGGAAGTTGCTTTATTGACAACATAGCTTTTCACACACTAATCTGCTGCATGGCCCTGTCATAAATTTTTTGTCTGGTGCTAAGGAGACTTCTCTCTCAGCCTGAGGCTGCCTAGGACTCATTGATGAAAAGGCGTACGTTGACTTAAGGGATTCTATACACCTACCAAATGGCAGTGTCATCACACAGCAAATGAAGGCTGAGTTTTTAAAATGACGTCAAGGTACAGTTCTCAAAAGACAGAAATCCTTTGGACTCTATAATTATGATCTCCTTAGCTAGTAAAAACAGCAGGGCTGTGTCCCATCTCAGTCTTTATTCACAGAAAAGTTGCAAAAAAAAGGTTCAAAGAGAAATTGCTAAAATACCTAGGAGTGTGAAAGGAGCACAGGCAAATGGCACCATAATGGGCAGGAAGAGGGAGAAAGCCGCATCCCCTGTGAAAGATAAAGGAGGAGCGTGATTTATCATGAGAGGCATAAACCAATTAGAAAGGATGTTTTGGAGAGAAAAAGAAACAAATGTGAACAGATCTCCTTTGTGGTTTACACAAGGTGCCCCTGCACAATTTTGTCTTATAAGTAGAAAACTCAAATGTGCCCTCAGATTTCTGAAGAAGATATATTCTCAAACTTTATCTGAATTTCATAAACACAAAAGTGGGAATAGATGAATTTAAATTGAAATATGAGAACAAATTTAACTTCTAATAGAAACACGGTTAAAGATGGAGTAAGTCAGAAATCTCAGTGTTTATCTCTGCATGCATTTATTCCTGGCAATACATCGGAGCTTTCCGTAGAGTGTTTATCCAAGACGGCTTTCCTTTGATGGATTTTCTGGCATATCACATAAGCACAGCATATACGCAGACCATATGTGGAGGTAGCCACTTTCACCCTGTAATGAACGCCCAGAATAATCATGGGGAAAGGTAACGTAAGTCAGGGACCTATTGGGGGCTGATATGATACAAAGCACTTAGGAGATTTATGCCATTGAAACCTTAAGGACAGTGTATTTATTTGAGTTTTATAGATTGAAAAATCTAAAGCTCAATGAGATACCAATACAGTGAGATCCCCTAGTGATGGTGTGCAATAGCCCAGATTTGAACCCAAATCCACCTGGATCTAAGGCTTTGCGTTCCTTTTTCTCAAGGCCCATTGAGGGTGAAGTCAAGCCATGCCATGTCTTCACTGCGTGGCACTGGAAACATACTACATACTGCAATTAGTGCATGAGGTATTTCAATGCTTGTCTAAAGGAAAGCGTTTTGAAAATATCCACGGTCCCTTACTTTAGAGCCTGATATTTTAACTATTGCAACCATTGCATTAATTCCCTTATACTGGAGCCTTCACTGTATCTCATCTTTGTGTTCTCTAATGAGATATTCTGATTATAATTCTAATCTATTTCCTCACTTAGAGAATAACGGCGAAAACAGAATTGCCTTTTTAAACTTTAAGATGTCAATGAATAGTTTTATGCAGGAGAGTGAACTGATCTAAGCAATGCTTTTAAAAGATATCATTCAACAAACATTATTAAAAAAAAACAACTGGGGAAATCTGAATATGGAGTGTGTATAAAATAGTATTAAAGAATTGTGCTTAATTTTATTGGGTATGAAATGGTACTGTGGTTATGCAATGTATTATTTTTCAGTAATGAATATTGACATATGAGGTTTGAGAGATGACACAATGCCAGGAATTTGCTTTAAAATACCTCATACCAAGAAAGTGGGAGTAAATGAATAAGTGTGGCAAATGCTAACAGTCATTGAGTCTAGGTCATGGATATATTGGGATTCAATGTTGTTGTTTTTTTATTTTTGTGACTGTTTGAAAATTTCTATAACACAAAGTTCTAAAAAGACTGAACTTTCACCTTAAAAGTGCAACAGACTTTAATGTGGAGTTCAGTTGCATTAATCCAAAAATATCTACTCTCTAATATCAGAAATAAAAACCTCTAAATTATAGATTTTGGAAATATAGAGGCTTTGTTAAGAGAATCTATAGGCAATGATGTCTCAAAAAAGTTGTCTTCCAACAGTCAACATTTAGAGGAGCAAGCCTGTTTATTAAGAATCTATGCAAATTCATGCCATTAATAAAAGCTACAGAGAATCATTTGGAGGGATCAAAAATCTTTGTTTCCTTGGCTTAAAACCAAAATGCTTAGGAGATGAGAGTCAAAATGAAAGACATTGTTAAACACTGATGGAGAAGACGCCTTCCTTACTGAAATCACAGGTGTGTGAGCTGAACACTTTTGAGTTTTTGAGAAACCTAGTCTGGTGTCTAATACCAGTCATGGATATGAGAGAAGCCACACCACTCATTCAGGTATTGAGCTATTGACCCCTTCACTAAAAGTGAAAATAAAACTTTTAATCCAAAAGGTTACTCTCTCCACAGAGTGCTCAACCACAATTAAGCTAATACTAACCAGAGTTCTGGAAACAGAAAATGGTTATAAAGGTAGCAAGCTAAGTTTTTTGGTTCCCCTTCCCCCAGTACCCATAGGGCATGGACAATTAGCTTAATCTAAAGATGAATGTGTTCCTGTCTTTGAACGCATACTTCAGACCTCCTTTCTAATAAGGGCACCCTTTAATCAGTGTCTAGATGAACATACTATAATTCAGCTACAAACATGGAGCCTTCTTTGCTGCTAGTCCAGTTTTGCCTCCAAGTCACCTAAAGTCAAAAGAACTAGGTGCTTTCTCAGCATGAGAAAACAAAAATCCAACTTACAGTCTAGGCAGGAGTAAAGCAGGGAATACAAACTTGTTCCACTTCAAAGCACAAGGCATATCTTTCACTAACTAAACAGCAAGTCCAGCAGGAGTGACAATGAAAGCTTTCTTTCCCTATTATTGCTTGAAACAACCACAGGCTATTTGTTCATATGAATTAGTTTATATCTAGTATTAGGCAGCCTTGATAAGAAAAATGCTCTTTGTTACCAAATGAATGGAGAAACAAACAAAACTAAAAGCTTTTTTTAAAAACTGTTTTTGCTTTAGAAAAGGATTTTCAGGCCTTCCACACTTGAATGTGGGCTTATCTTTATACAGGCCCCTGAAATCACTCTAAAAGAATGCAAGGTGATGTGCCAGGCTGGGTTGTTTGGGAGAACTGTGTATTATGCTTTTCTTAAGGAGATGCTTTATTTAAATTATTTCTACCTTCTCTGGACCTGGAGAAAACTGATAATAGGAGAGAAGTCATCACTGTGGGCTTGGGGGCCAAGGGCAAGGCAGGCTTGGGCTAGAATTTTGCTGTGAAAAAAATTACATGTGAAGAGTTGAGTTGTCAGATAGATCATCAGGAATCCCTGGGAACCAAGTGATCCCATGTCCTGCCTCTCCCTGAGACCTAGTACCCCAGTTATTAGCTGATTCCTTCCAAGTGGCCAAGTCCCAAACTATCAAAGCCACTACCAGTCCCAACGGCATGGATGAGAATAATGGAACTTAACTACCCTAGTTGGGATTAGCTAATAAACTAGCTCAACAAAATCATTGGTCAGGGCTTGAATCCAGCCTAGAAGACTCCAAAGCATGTCAGCCACCAAGCCACACAGCTTCTTCAATACCACTGTTAAAGTCCTTAATAGGGTGTTCAAGGGCATCAAAATCTTTTCCAAACTTATAACCCCATCCCCAAACCAGAAGAGGGCTGTTAAGTAACAACCGGCTCTTGGGGACCGAGTGGCGATATCTAGCATTTGCCAATGTCCGGGGTATAAATACTCCCACCGTGGATGATTTTGAGCTGCCAGCACAAAGTCAATCAGCTCACAAAATTCCCCAAAATTTAACAAGGGCTCTGTGAGCTGGCAGAGCCGGCTCCAGCAGAGTACAGCTTACAGCCCCCGACCCACCCCACTGCAACTACGCTCAGCTAAATTCTGCTAAAGGCTTGCTCTCTCTCACCTAGAGACAGCTGATAGTCACACTGCTCCTTCCTCTCCCTTATCAGAATGACTTCTACTCATTCCTTAGCTCCCAGTCCAGGAGTCTTCCTCCAAGAAGCTTTCCTGGATCCTCCCGAACTTGTCTGGCTTCTCCTCTCTACCCCCAGGGCACCCAGATATCCTGTATCACAGCATTCATGACAAAGCATTGAATTTTTTAATTTCTTTATCTGCGTACCTCTCACTGCATTCCTCAACTCCCTTTCTCTTGTTTATTCTTCTATCCCCAGGCCTACCACAAAGCTTGTTGAAAAAGAATAACTAAGATGTATCATTGGTTATAAGGGTCAGACACTGTCCCCAGTCCACACGGATCATTTCATTTCATCCTTAGAACAACCCTGTGAGGCTGGCCTTTACGATGATGTCCATTTTGCAGGTGAGGAAGTGGAGGCATTGAGGGGTGCATGCTTCTCCCAGGTCTCAGCTTGTACATGTCAGAGCCAGGCTTTGCACTTAAGCAGTGTGGCTCGAGAGCTCAAGCTCACCCCTACGATGTCATGGCCCCAGAGGAGAGGCTCCGGTAAGCATCAGTTGAAGGGGTCAGTAAATGCAGATCAAAGGGTTCTCTGGACAATGGAAAAATTAAGCAAAAGAACTCCTACAAATCTTAATGACATTTAGAAACCATAGGAACAGATTTAGAAATTCTATCCTCAAACTGGAAAATAAATTTCTATACAAAGAAAGAGAAATCCAGTTGCTATTAGACACTTTTTCAACTGCAAAATTCACAGCTTTGAGGGAAAAAATCTGCAAATCAAGAATTCTATATAAAATAATTGAGGAGTAAATAAAGGAATAAATAGAGTAAAGCAACAGAAATGCAAGAACACAGAAAATACCACCAATAAAAGTTACAGAAAGGCCAGTCAAGAGACAAATCGAAATAAGTACATCACGAGGAGGCAAGCTGGTGTATAAAAGGTCAGAGTGAACAGTATATAAGATATATATTTTTAAAAATATAAAGTTCTATAAATTAATTGGCTTTTAATTCTGCAATAATTTATGAAAACAGAAGACATTTTAAAATGTCAAAATCCCTAATTATTCTAAAATCCCTAATTATTCCAGAAAACAAAATCTTAATTATTCCAAAATAAATAATAGAAATAGGGGGGAAATTGAAAAATCAGGTGCAATTTTATTTTTTAATTTTTAAGTAAAGAAATAAGATCAAGGATATTTTATAAAAACAAAGTTAATGTAGTGAATGTCTTATAAATTCCTAGCAAAAGAAAAACATTTTTAAAAAGAAAACACAGAATTTAAAATAAAGGGAAAACTTAAGAAAAAGTAGAAAGGATTTTTCTTTCACAGACTACTATGTATTAAAAGACAACATCAAGCACTCATAACAAATAAACGGGATAAATTCACATATTATGAAGACACCATGATTTTTTTTTCAATAAATAGAATGCTATACTGTACTATCTATAAAAGACCCACCTAAAAACATGGGACCCAGAAACACTGGAGCAAAAACTATTGATAGGATATGAAAGCAAAACCAAACAAAAACAATGAAATGAAAAGAAACTTTAGTATCATTCAAAGTAAATTTCAAGGCAAAAGTATTGAGTATTGAATGAGACAAAAAGTGTCTCTTTCATTAAGGAAGGATATAAGCCACGACAAAGAGAAGTTGAAACCTTCTCCTTTTTTTTTTT
>JAQZBX010094158.1:0-12070 GCA_029593785.1 Cabassous unicinctus | reverse complement strand
TAGTAAAATAAGAACTCAAGGTTATATATTAATATTATAAAACTGTTAAAACACAGAATTTTTTTTTTTAATCCAAAGATCTACACTAAGCAAACAGTAACTGAAACCACGGGCTACAGTTAAAGTACAACTATGAAAATGTGCTATCATCAATTGTAACAAATGTTCAAAACCAATGCAAGGTGATAATACCAGGGTGCTATATGAGAGTTCTGTATGGTTTTTTTTGTTTGTTTGTTTTGTTTTTTTCATTGTTCTGTAAACCAACCTAATAAAGAAAAATATTTAAAAAGAAACCGTTCCAAGACACAGAGAAGAATGCTATAAATTAATGAAAGGGATAATACAACAAGATGAAATAAACCTTTATTCATTTAACAATAGTACCCCAAATATTATTACTACTTAAAGGGATCTTCTAGTTCAATGCAATCCCTATCAAAATTCAAGTAGCATTTGCAAAAATGGTAAAGCTGATCAATTTCATATGGTACTATAAAGGGCATTGTATAATCAATACCTACATACTAGTGTCAATCAATTAGAAAATGAAAATTTAAAAGTAGCATTTGTGTAACATAAAAAATCAATAAAGAGGGAGCAGATGTGGTTCAAGCAGTTGCGCACCCACCTCCCACGTGGGAGGTCCTGGGTTTGGTTCCCGGTGCCTCCTAAAGAAGACAAACAATGAGCAGACATCAAGCAAAAACAACGAGCAGACAATGAGCAAAAACAACGAGCAGACAATGAGCAAAAACAAACGAGCAGGGAGCGGATGTGGCTCAAGTAATTGAGTGCTCGCCTCCCACATGGGAGGTCCTGGGTTTGTTTCCTGTTGCCTCCTAAAGAAAAAGCAGACAATGAGCAGAAAAAAAAACAAAAAACAATAAGCAGACAACAAGTGCAAACAAGCAAGAAAACAGCGAGCAAAAACAACAAGCAAACAGATGAGGGAGCCATCTGGGGGGGAATCAATAAATAATCTAATGAAAGATAGGCAAGACATCTACTCTGAAAACCACAAAGGATCATTGAGAGAAACTGAAGATGACCCTAGAAACGGAGAACTATACCGTGTTCATGGATAAAAAAACACAATAATGTAAAGGTATAGAGTCTCCCCAGATTGATCTCCCCAATTGGGATCTGCAATCCCAGTAAAAATTTAGAAGGTGTGGAGTGGGTGGGCTCAGTGGTTGAGTGCATGCTTCACATGTACGAGATCCCAGGTTTAATCCCTGTACCTCCTAAAAAAAAAAATCTAGAAGGTGTTTCTGTGGAGATTGACAAACTGATTCTGAATTGTATATGGCAATGCAAAAGGTCAAGAACAACCAAGGCAATCTCCACGAAGAACACAAAGCTGGAGGATAAGACAACTGGATCAAGTCTTACTAAAAAGCAACAGTTATTAAGACGGAGCAGCACTCATGCAAGGTTATATAAATGGACCAAAGCAGTGGAATAGGGAATTCAGAAACAGATTCACATGATCACCTAGTCATGACAAAGGTGGCACTGGAGAGCAGTACAGAAAAGGTGATCTTTTCAATAAATAATACTGAGACAGTGGGATATTTACACGGGAAAAAAAATAAATCCTGACCCTTAAATGTAGCCCAACTGATTTCAGACCCTTTCTGGGCAACCGTCCTTGCAGTTTCCTCCCTTTGAGTAACTCCTTCCTCCTTCCTGGTCCACCTCCCCCCAGGACAGAGCATCTGCTCAGCAGCAGCTGTGGATGGTGGAAGACACACTGGCAGGTCTGGGGGGCCCCAAGAAACCAACCCCTCACACTGAGCCTGACCCGCCGTCCCCCCCACGCCAAGGCGAGGAGTCCTCGGAGAGGGAGGTGAGACCCACACATCTCTCTCCCCACCCCCATCTCACTGTACCTTCTACTGGACCAACCCGTCCCTCACCCACCACTTTCCCTCTCCCTTGATCAGCTAACTGACCTCAGGCCAAATGCCCTACCCTCTGGAAGCCCTTCGTTTCTTGTTTGTCATATTGAGGTCATAGTCTGTCTGTGTGCTGGAGCCAGCTCACACCAGTTCTCAAGAGCCAACTGTGGGCAACATTTCCCAACTCCACGTTCAGTAATGTCATGTTGGTAGCTCAAGATTGACCTTGCTAGGAGTATTTACACCATGGGAATTGGCAAATGCTACAAATCAGGGCTCATTTCCTCCAAAGACTGGCCATCACCCCCACTTGCAGAGTTCTTTAAGAAGTAGAGACGGGGACTAGACTGTCCTTGACACATTGTGGGCTGTCAGGAAGTGGAACCACTACTGCCACTGCTGGGTTCGAGCTGCTGCCGGCCCTGACCTTCAAACCATGTACCCATCCCATTCTTTGGCTCTCCTAATTTTGTTCTTTACCTGAGTTGTTTCTGTGCTGTGGGGTCCTGGGCAGGCAGCACAGAGCAGAGGTTATGAATCTGGTTCCTGGTGTCCAGGAGACCTAAGTTCACATCCCAGCTCTGCTGCCTTGTGACCTCGTAGGCTTATTGTGGGTATTCAATGAGATAACGCAGGCAAGGTGCTTGGCACAGTGCCCAATGATAAGAAATTGCACCTGTAACAGCTTGCTGTACATCATGTTCTAAGTGCCTTATAGGTATGGCTCAATCTTTATATGAAAAGATGACAAATGGCCCAGAGAGGTAAATTAACTTGCCCAACATCACACAGCCAATACAAGGCAGAGCTGGGAATTGAAACCAGGATGTCTGGTTCCCGGTTTACAGTATTAACCTCCCTCATGCTGTGCTGGAAAAATGTTAACGATGATCATAATCCTTACTCTTTTTTTCCGACCCCTCCAGAGCCTACCCGAGTCCTTGGAGCTGAGTGCTCCCCGGTCCCCCGAGATCAACTGGGGGCAGCCCCTCAGAGGCGACGTCGATCTCGCCAGCCCCACCTCAGGTGAGCGCCCCAGGCTGCGGGGGGCTGTCTTGGCGTTCCCCATCCTCAGCAGACCCTCCCCCCCCCACCCCGCTCTGCTCCTCCAGGTCTCGGGTCTCCAAGGGCCTCCCGAGCTTCCAGCCCTGAGGTTCGCTGTGCCCCATCCCCACAGCCAGGAACTAAGGTAGGCAGTCCCTCCGGCCCCCTCTGACTGACCACCTTGCACCCCCTGATCCCAGGGAAACAGCAGGCAGAGTGTGGTTTTGTGAAGAGCATCGGGAATTAATTTTGGCTCTGCCATTTCTTAGCTGGTGACCTTGGGTCAGTTTCTCAAATTCTCTGTGCCTAATTGGTAAAATGGGGCCAATAGAGGAACCTACCACCCCGGGCTGATGTGAGGATTAAAACTAGATAAATGCCTATAAAGGGTTGAAAATAGTGCCTGGATATACCAAATATTTTATTCATTCATTCATCAATTCATTCATTCAGCCAATATCTCTTCAGTATCCTCTGTGAGCCTGGTACAGTTCTAGGCTTGCACTGTCTAATTTTGGTAGCCACAAACCACATATGGCTATTTAAATTTAAATTTTAATTAAACTAAACTGAACTAAAATAAACTTTGTTTCTCAGTTGCACTGGCCTCTTTTCAAGTACTCAGTAGCCACATGGAGCCAGCGGCCAGTGCGCAGATAGAATGTTTTCACCACCACAGAAAGTTCTATGGGGCAGCACTGTTTCAGCGCTGCGGACACAGCAGTGAAATAAAATCCTTCCCTCACGAATTGGACATTCTAGTGGGAGGAGGAGGGACAGATAGTAAACAATGATTTCATAAGGCCGCAAGAGCTAAAGAAATAGAAACAGCACAGGGGAAGGGGGGTTGGGACGCTTGAGGAAGGGCTGGGGAGGCTCATGCAGATGGTGGCGTTTGAGCAGATTTACTGAAGGAGGCGGGGAAGCACACCTTGGGGATATTTGGTGGAACAGCGTTCCAGGCAGAGGGAACAGCCTTTGTCAAGGCTCAGAGGCAGGAACGGGCCTGGCGTATTAGAGGAGCAGTGAGGAGGCTGGTGAGGCAGGAGCTCAGTGAGCCGGGGGAGAGGGCGGGAAGTGAGGGCAGGGAGGGAACGGGGGAAGATCTTGGGGGGCCTGGTGGGCTACTGGGGAGAACTTTGCTTTTAAGCTGAGCAAAGGGACGGCTGGAGGCCCCTGAGCAGAGGGACGTGAGCTGCTGTCCGTGGGAACCAGCGTCCTCTGGTGGTCCTGTGGGTGAACAGACTGTGGGAGAGCGCTGGGCCAGGAGAGCGCTGGGCCAGGAGGCCGGTGAGGAGGCGGCTGCGGTGGTCCCGGGGTAGGAGATGGTTGTTTGCTCTAGGTGAGAAGAAGTGGAGACTTAGGAGGGGGTCAGATCCTAAATAGACCGGTCTGCAAACTTTATCCACAACCCTTGCGACCATGCAGTTCAGAATTCAAAATTTTGCAGGTTCTAGAAATGTAATGCACTTGGCTTTGTTTGTACTTGGATACAAACGTTTTACTAAACCCTTTCCTTAGAAATAAAAAGTGCATGATACTCTATCTCATTACACTATAAATAAACAGGACATTTAAATTGTGGGAATCCCGCTGGCAGGTGGCCGTCATAGGGCTTCTTGCCACGTCAGCTGCTCCTTAACCAAGGGTCTTGTTTGGACAATCTCCCTTTAATTGAGTAAATGGCTGGAATCTCTTGCTCCCGGTAAAAACACATGTTGAAGGCCAGCAATGAACTGATAACCCATCTCACGGATTCCTCATTCCGTCCATGTGGAATGTCTCACCTGCGTCCCCAGCGTCATGGACATTATCCCTACAGTCCTCTCACGTTTCTGAATTGAACATAGCATCAGCAATTCTTCCGCAACCCAAGGAATGCCCGAGAGGAGAATTATTGTTGGCATCCGGCATTTCTTCCATAGAAGCTTCCACTGGTCCTTGATAACCTTTTGGGCACACATAACAAAGCTCAGTATCATCTCTTCTTGTTAGTGATACAAAATTTGGTCATCTGAGGTCCTTGGGAGAAGGAGGTGACTTGGTTTTCATCTACAGGTTCATTTTCCAACATCATCGGAGCCCAAAATTTGTGCCCGCATTTGTTTGTTTATGATGATTTACCACCATCATTCCAAGTGTTAGAAAGCTGCAAATACGAAGTTCTGGGCCTCCCCATGACGGCAACCAGCCTGTAGTGACAACAGGCTCCTGGTGGTTATCCTTGATCTTCGTGGGGTGTAAAATTTCACGAGTCCTGAATTTAGAGGTGTGGTAGGCAGAAAGCAAATGTGCCCCAGATTAGCATCCTGTGGCCGATTCGACAAATGACCACTGTCTGGGTGGCTGAAAACAACAGACATTTATTCTCTCCCAGTTCCAGAGGCCAGATGGGCAGTCCCGGCGTGGGCAGGGCTGCACTCCCTCTGCAGGCTAGGGGAGAGTCCTTCCTGGCTCTTCCAGCTGTCAGTGGCTCCAGGCGTCCCCTGGCTGGTGGCAGCGTCACTCCAGGCTCTGCCTCTGTCTTCATGTGGCCTTCTCCGCTTTTCTCTGTGTCTTCTCCTCTGTGTGTCATTGGATTCAGGGCCCACCTGGATAATCTGGAATGAGTTCCTCTCGAGGTCTTTCCCTTAGTTACCTCTGCCAAGACCCTTATTCCAAAGAAGGGCCACGTTCTGAGCTTCCAGGTGGATGTATCCTTGGCATGACACCTCCTAAATGCCACTTTTCCCAAGACACTCAGGAAGGCGATTTCCAAAGCACTTGTTCAGGAACAGACACCTTGACGGTTTCTTCCCAATTTAGCTCGTCTGCAGTGAGCTCATACTGCTGGTTCCTGAATGTGTCTAGAAAGATTTATCTGGTTGTCATGACTTCTTATTTGCATGATAAGGTCCAAGAAAAACCATAGACACGTTCCAAATGTCTCAGAGGTTGGCTTTTCCCAGAAACGGCCAGTCCTGGCTTGTGTGTGCCCGTGGCCTTGGCATGCCTGGGAACTGGCATCTTCACACCTGTCTCGGCCTCTCGTTGCCACTGGGGATGGTTTTCTAGGACCATGGCGTCGTTAGGGAAGTGTTTTATCCAGAGTATCCATTTCTTCAGAACTCGGCTTTCATCCGCTATTACCTTAGCAAACTCGGTGATGAATTGCAGATGTTCTGTCGCCTGAGATATTCTGAAAGTTTATATCATTAGGCTTCTTCACTGCTGGCAGCCAGTGCTCATGTTGAATGTTTAGGTCTTTCTGGAATGTTCCAAGAAAAGCCGGTGGGCGCATCCAGTGACTTCCTCATGATCACACCCACTCGGTCAGCATGTGGTCCAGGTCTTCATGCTTTTTAGTTTCTGTTTATTAAGTTATTTTTATTATGGATATATATATGCTGTAAATTTACCATTTTAAGTGTGCAATTCAGTGGCATTAATTACATTCACAGTATTGTGCAACCATCACCACCATCCACTACCAAATTTTTTTAGTGTGCTAGGTTGCTGAAATGCAATATACCAGAAATGGGCTGGCTTTTACAATGGGGATTTCTTAGGTTACAAGCATAGTTTCAAGGCTCAGAAAAATGTCCAAATTAAGGCATCATCAGCAATGCCTTCTCCCTGAACACCAGCTGCCACTGATCCCAGACTCCTGTCTCACATGGCAAGGCATCTGCCGGTCTTGCTCTTCTTCTCTTCCGAGTGTCGCTGCCTTCAGCTTCTGGCTTCCTCTGGCTTCTTCTCTGTCTCTCCAAGTTACCCCGTTTATAAAGGACTCCAGTGAGAGGATTAAGACCACACTGGGCCAAGCCCCAACGGAAGTAACCTAGTCAAAAGGTCCCACCTACAATAGGGTCACACCCACAGGGATGGATTAGCTCTAGGGACATGATTTTTCAGGGGCCCATAAAAGCCTCAAACTGCCACAGTCACCCCAGACAGAAGCTCTGTGCCCAGTAAGCAATAACTCCCCATTCCGCCCCTGGTAACCTCCGTTCTACTTCCTGTCCCTATGAATTTGCTTGTTCTGGACATTTCACATGAATGGGCACACACACTGTGACCTGTGTCTGGCTCCTCTGACTCATCGTCACGCTTCCAAAGTTCGTCCCCGTTGTCGCGTGGGTCAGCACACTTCATGTTTTACCCTAAGCAGAATTTCTCTCCTTGTCACTGTTTCCTGGCCACCACCGTCCTTGTAAGACTCCTACAACCTGTCTTCCTTGCCGTGACACGTCACAGATGGGGGCAGCTCCCACGCCGACTTCACGGGCATGCCCCAGGAGACGCTCCACCATCTTGCTTCTGAGCTCCTGATAGGCACAGATGTTTCTGTTTCTTTTTTCCACTGTATCTGTGGCTCATTTCACCAACTTCAGAAAGAAATTAAGGATTCGATCCCCAGTATCGCCTAAAACACAAACAAATGAAAAAACTAACTTTCATTGGGGAGTGGGTGCAGCTCAGTGGTCGAGCGCCTGCTTCCCATGTACCAGGTCCTTGGTTCGATCCCTGGTACCTCCAAAAAAAAAAAATTAAATCCCAAGTCACAAATAAGAGAGGCAGAGGCCTGGGGGTCAGAGGGGGCTGAGATGCAAGTGGCGAGGCTGCTTGGCACTGAAGTTAGGCAAACAACAAGCATCGGTTTTCAGTGTTGGGTGTAGTTTGTTCATTTCTTTACTTTGGAATTGCACCAAAGACGTGTTGGAAACTGATTTGGAAGGTGGAAGCAACAGGGTTTCCCTGCAGGTTGCAGGTGGGGGTGTGAGAAAAGGAGAGGAGTTCCGGTGACCTTGGCTTTTGCCCTTGAGCACTTGGAAGGACGCACTGACCTTCCATGAGATGGCGCAGGTTTGGGGGCCGGAGGGCAGGTGAGGAGTTCCGTTTTGGACACGTTAATTACTTTTGCATTTCGTGCTGGCAGTTGAGCTTGTAGGTGGTGTTGTCGATGGTCCCTGGTCTGGGCGCTGAGGTTTCCGAGCTGAGTCAGGCTCCGGAAGGCAGTGGGAAGTTCAGCTACCAACATGATCGGAACAGAGGGACATGTGCCGTGACGGTGGAAGCACAGGGCAGTGGGCACGTTGGGGAGGGTTTCCCGGAGGCCTTAAGGAATGACTGAATTTCCTGGGGGTGGGGGGGGAAGCAGGGAGAGAGCATGTGCAAATGTCCAGATGCCGGGGCTTCGGGAGCCATTAACCAGGGCCTTGGCTGGCCCGTAGGAGGCCTTTGTGTGCATTAGAGACGGGCGCCCCCTGTGGGTGGGCAGAGCACAGGCGGGGCCGGGCGGAGTTCAGTGGGTTGCCCTCGAGCAGAGCAACCCCTGCAGCCGCACACGCGGAGCTCTGGTCTCCAAAACCTAATTGCCTGCCTGAAGATCCACTAGTTCAGGTCAGCAGACATGTTCTGGCCCTTCTTGAGTGCCAGGCCCCATGAGGCTGGGTCCTGGCTCATGAATCCGCGAGGTCTCTGTCTTTGACGAGGCCCTACTTTTCAGCCGAGTTTGCGGTGTAGTGAACCTCTGCATCGCAGGCCCCATTTTCCTAAGGCTTTCCCCTTCCTGAAGGTTCCTTCAAGAAAACTGGCCTTTTGGGCTTGGCAGGACCATTCCAGTGCCCACCAGGACTCCAGCAGAGAGTCCAAGTAGGGAGTCCCACAGGCCTGGAGGACTGTCTTAGTCAGGGTGGCTGTTACGAAGTACTGGAGCTGAGCTGGCTGAAACAGCAGGAGTTGATCATCTCGTGGTTCCAGAAGCCAGAAGTCTGTAGTCAGGGTGCCAGCAAGGCTGGGCTCTTCTGAAGTCATAGGGTTTGGCGGTGGCTTCCCGGCAGTATGTGGCATGAGCCAATCTCTGCCCCATCACATGGCGCTTGCTCTCTCTCTCTCTCTCTCTCTTTCTCTCTCTCTCTCTCTCAGGGCTCCAGTCATATTAGACCAGGCCCACACTACTCCAGTTAGGCCCCATCTTAACCAATAACATCTCCAAAGCGCCCATTTCAAATAAGTTCACATTCACAGGACCGAGGGTTAGGGCGTGAAGATGCCTTTTTTTGGGAGACACAATTCAGTCCACCACAAGGACCAAGCAGCCTCCACCTTTGCCTTCCCCCTAAGTCCCCTGTCGGAAGAAATCCTGAAGCCCCTTATTTGCTCAGCTTTTATTCCCTGAGACCTGATGCTTGAGTCTCATGGGGTCTGAGGCACAGGTGCGATCCTCCTACGTATCAGCCAGGGATCTGTCGTGCAGGAGAGGGACTCGGCACCGAGGAAGCCTTTGAGAGGATGATCAGGCCGGATGGGTAAAAAAGTTTTGGCCTTAGGGAAGACCAAGCAGAGGCATGGAGGAATTACGAAAGAGGCCATCTCTGTGTGTGGGAAACAAAAAGCCGAATTTATTACTTGCTTAAGCAAGGTAAGGTAGTCCTGTAAGAATTTCCTTGAGCAAAGCGGAGAGTTGATCTGTAGCGTGGAGGGCAGACGCTAATGGACTTTCGGAGGTCGGATTGTTTAGGAACGGGTTGACCTTCAGCTGAAGGTCATGGCTAGGGAACCATTTGTGATGGTTTTGGATGAAACAGATTTTAAATCATTTCTGGCGGTGACGCGTCACCATGGATACAGAGCAAGCAGTCCTGTCCTCCGTGTATGGACACTCGTTCAGTCCCAGCGGGGCGCCTAGGGACTTGGCTCTGAACAGCAGTTATTTGGGGAACTGCTCCTCCTCCGCTCCCAGCGTGTGGGTCTGGGGGCTGCCCGCGTCTCAAGGCCAGCGTGTCGCAGGATTGGCCCAGTCAGAGCCACCCACCGCCCTGGCCAAGGCGGCTGGTCCTGGGAGAGCAGCTGACCCACCTTCTCCCTGGGGTGTTCTCTTCCCTCTCGTTTTGAGGGCAAGGGAGACCTTGAGGGCAAGCAGGAGCTCCCCCGCCACCGCGAGGCTGGCCCCAGTCTGGCCTCATGACAATTTAGCCAGTAAATCCCCTCGTTTTTGTTGTGGTGGAAGCTAGTTCGGATTTGTTTAGTTTTTCTGGCACAAGCAACCCAGAGACCTGCCTAGCAGAGTGTGAAGGCGCTTCATACGGCCACGGGAGTGCGAGTGTTTCATTCGAACTGGGGCGCTGATGGAGCTGAGGCTGGGGGGCGGGTGGCAGGTGGCACAGAGCCTCACACGCCCTTGTCCTGGGGGTGCTGGGGAGCCATGGGAGGGCTGTGAGAGGAGGAGGGACAGCCTCAGCTCTGCGCCCTTCTCGTCTCCCCAGGCGCCCCTCGCGCGGCCGCGGATGAGCGCCCAGGAGCAGATGGAGCGCATGCGCAGGCACCAGGCGAGTGGACGGCCTCTGCCGCGCCCGGCCTCGCCCGGGCTGCTCACCCTGGGGAGGACACTGTCCCCAGCCAGGCGCCGGCCTGACGCGGAGCAGAGGGTGAGGGGGACGGGGTGGGGCAGTGGGGAGGTGGGGTGGCTGCGGGTCCTCTGCTCCTAGCCTGAGCCTCAGTTTCCCTCTCTATAAAATGGGGATGCTTCCTACCTCCCTTCCCAGAACTGGGTTTCCGGATTCACCCCAGCTTGTGCGTGTGCTAAAGTCTGCTTCCTGGCTCCCTGGGAAGGGGGTGGGGGGCAGAAATAACGTCTCCACCTCAACCACATTCTTCCTTCAAGGTGGGCCTCACCCGTCTGGATTTCAAGCCCAGTTTTTCATCTTAGCTACCATGTGTTATCAAAGGGGGAAAACAATGGTCCAAGTTAAGAAATTGGTTGTACTCAGGCTATTGTAATATTGCAATAGGGAGAGCTCCCCCCAATCCAAAGGTCAGAGGGTCTCGCTGGCAGAGTGGTTTCACTTTAGACCTTTATAGGGATGCGTAGACAAGTGATAACCTGAGGGTGATTCCACAGCTGGGGTTGTTTTTGTCAACAGGGTAATTTTTTAACCGTCAGCTGAACAGGAGATGTTTCTCTCTGTGTCCAGCTAGCTTTGAGGGTAGGACCAGTTCAGCTGATCATTTACGAGATAAAGGATGGGAATCTGGAGGGTCAGCGTCTGTAAACAAGGGGGCAAGCCGCCAGCCTCATCTAAGTCATGTGGGAAGGGACCTTCCCTGCAGTAAGCTGTTCCCGGGACACAAGTGGCTGGGGGGCTCCGTAACGCTCTTTCCCAGGAGCACGGGCCCGGGTCGAGTTCAGCATGCTCGGGGTCTTTCAGCAGTTCAGTCCCCTCTCTGAGCCCCCTTGACTTCACCCTCAGAGCGAAGCTGTGGGCCTTCCAGGTGAGGGATTCTAATGACCCGATTCCTTCCCAGCCTGTCCTAGACTCCCTGGGTCACTCCGGAGCCTCGAAATGGCTCAGAAGCTCCGGGTCCTGGAGTAGGTGAGGAACTGGAAGGTGGGGGCGAGGGAGCAGGGGAATTAATTTGCCAAAGGGGAGAGGAGTATTATTATTATTTAAAAACGTTCTTTTTTATTGTGGAAACACATATACAAAATAACCTTTCCCATTTTAACCACTTGCAAGTATTCAATCGGGTGGTGTGGTACTGTTAGCAAAGGCTCCTGAGCACTGAAACGCAGATGGCGGATCAGTTGAAGACACTTAAGTTCCCGGGGCACCTGAAAGGAAATCGGAAGCCCTGGCCGGGCAGTGAGAACTGCACTTGTCCCCCCTCCCTTGGTGGACACCTGACCTTGCCCCTCCTTGGAGGAAACGGGCTCAGTTCCAAGTCCTGCAGAGACACGTGCTAGGGACTAGAGCACCCAGAAGCACCCGTGGGGAGCTGCCGCCCCCACCGTAGTGGCTAATTGGACGCGAACCCCAAATCTTCCCTTTTTTCTAGTCCGAGGAACACCACCCCTTATTTGCCGACATCCGAAGGTCACCGGGAGCGCGTCCTCAGCCTCTCCCAAGCCCTGGCCACTGAGGCGTCTCAGTGGCACAGAATGATGACAGGTGATGGGCTGGGGGCTGTGGACACCTGGGTTTTGGGGAAGAGGGAGTGGGAGGTCCAGAATCCTAGGTCCTGGTGAGGAAGGGGCTGGAGGTCGCGGAGTTTGTTTTCTTGGTGAGGAAAGGGCTGGACATTGGGAATCCTAGGTCCCAGGCAAGAGGGGAGTGTGGGCTGGGACTCCAGGGTCTGGGGGA
>JAQZBX010094157.1:0-12063 GCA_029593785.1 Cabassous unicinctus | reverse complement strand
ATGGACTTCAATCACCAGTGAGTTTACTGCGTGGATGGCTGATTACATCTGCATCAATCAGGGAGATTACATCATCAATGGCTGGCGCTTTTATCCAATCAGTTGAATGGCTTAAAAGGGGAAGTGATTTCAACATTCAGAGAGAATTTCCCAGCTCTTCGTTGGACAGGCAACTTCTCCCAGAAACTCATCAACGACCATTCGTTGGACTTTCATCGGAGCCACTGGTTTGCAGCCTGCCTGTGGAGCCTGGACTTGTGCATCCCCACGGTTGCGTGAGAGACTCTTTTAAAATCTCATATTATTGACGGATATCTCCTGTTGATTCTGTTTCCCGAGAGAACCCTGACTAATAGAGTCCCCATATTAAAACTGTTTTTCCCTCTCCCTGCCCCCAGAGCCCCCAGTGGCCACTGGTGGCTCCACATCAATATTGTAATTTCTTCCATTTAAATCACAGTATGTCTATAGTAGAATATCAGTAAGTCCACTGTAGTCCATAATTCTTTCCCCAATCCTGAGGATTCTGGGGTGGTGATGTCCACTCCACCTCTAATTGAGAGGGAGCTCATATCCCATGGGGAAGATGGATAGGACTATCTTGCTTGCAGTTGCAGACTCTCTCTGTTCCTTGGGATGTTTGTTGTCCATCATGATCTCCTTGTTAGTTGTCCTGGGTAAGTCCAATTAGCTGTAGAGTAAGGGTTGCAACTCCACTGAGGTTCTGGGTCCAGCTGGCACATGGACAGCCCAAAGACTCAAGTTTCTTGAATGTACACCTACAAACTCCAGCAGTAAGTATAGGTTTAAACAGAAGGAACAGATGAGTCATGTATAGGGAAGACACAATTGAGTCCAACTCTGTCACTCTCAGGAGCACAAACTCCAAAGTAGGGCCCACTGACAAGACACCAAACTCCAGAGATATCTGCCCTGACCATTGGATGTGGATGCCTCCAGGGCCTTCAGGAGCCCCATTATTTGTGGTAGTATCCACTTTGGCAGTGTATGAGATCCTGCTGAGATGTGCATAAGACTTACCTCTGGGATGACCTCCCAACGCACTTTGCAGTCTCTTAGCATATAAGCTCACTTGTCTTTATATTTTCCCCTTTTTATTTGGGGTCTTTTTCCAGTTGCATTGCTAGTTGGTTCTTGGTAGTAATCCTTTGGTGCCAGGGAAGCTCATCCCCAGGAGTCATGTTCCACACTGGAAAGAAGGTAATACATTTTATGCTGAGTTTTGCTTAAAGAGAGGTCACAACTGAACAACAAGGAAGTGCTCAGGAGGCAAAGTTTAGGCACCCCACCACAATAGGCTAAGTTTCAATATCAAGAGCAAAGGCTCATAAGCATAATAATCAATATCAGGGGCATATCAATGGATAATCCTCCTTTGCCAGTCATTTTCCTTATATTTGGAGGACTGTGGTATAACTCTCAAGGATGGGAATTCAATATTGTCTTAGTTATTGTATGAGTCTCCACCCACCCACTGTGACAATGCCCCATGAACTTTTGAACACATTCATATACCTTATATGTATGCCTAGGTGAAGTTCTTCCCATGTATCCCCCATCACTGACACCCCACACCAGCGATCATCCCCTGGCCCAGTTGTAACACTTCTGATGCAAAACTTCTTAAAAAATGAAGCCATTAATATATGAAAAATGCACAGCCAACATCATACTCAATGGGGAAAGGTTGAAAGCTTTCCCTTTAAGATCAGGAACAAGACAAGGTGCCCACTGTCACCATTGTTATTCAACATTGCACTAGAAGTTTTAGCAAGGGCAATTAGACAAGAAAAAAAAATTAAAGTCATCCAAATAGGAAAATAGGAAGTAAAACTCTCACTGTTTGTGGAAGACATGATCCTGTACTTAGAAAATCCTGAAGTATGCACAACAAAGCTACTTGAACCAATAAATGAGATCAGCAAAGTGGCAGGATACAAGATCAACATGCAAAAATCAGTAATGTTTTTGTACACTTGTACTGAACAACCTGAGGAGGAAATCAATGGAAAAATTCCATTTTCAATAGCAACAAAAAGACTCAATACCTAGGAGTTAATTTAACCAAAGAAGTACAGGGCCTATATGAAGAAAACTACAAAACAATGCTAAAAAAATTTTAAAAAGACCTAAATAAATGGAAAGACATTCTATGTTCATGGATTGGAAGAATAAGTACCATGAAGATATCAATCATTCCCAAACTGATTTATAGATTCAATGCAATACCAATCAAAATCCCAACAGCTTACTTTACAGAATTAGAGAAGGAAATTACCAAATTCATCTGGAAGGGTAAGTCCACCTCAATAGTCAAAAGCATTCTAAAGAAGAAGAGCAATGTGGGAGGAATTTCACTGCCTGGCTTTGAAACATATTACAAAGTTACACTGATCAAAACAGCATGGTACTTGTATAAAGATAGATACATCAATCAGTGGAATAGAATTCAGAACCCAGAAATAAACCCTCACTTATACAGTCAACTGGTTTTTGACAAACCTACCAAGCCCACACTAATGGGAAAAAACAGTCTCTTCAACAAATAGTGTTGGGAGAACTGGATATCTATAACCAAAAGATGAAAGAGCACCCTTATCTCAACCCCTGTAGAAGAATCAACTCAAATTGGATCAAAGATCTAAATATAAAAGCCAGGACCATAAAACTACTAGTAGAAAATGTATAAAAACATCTTCAAGACCTTGTAGTAGGTGGTGGTTTCTTTTTATACCCAAAGCACATGCAACAAAAGAAAACATAGATAAATGGGACTGCCTCAAAATTAAACACTTTTGCACCTCACATGACTTTGTCAGAAGGGTGAAAAGGCAGCCAACTCAATGGGAAAAAATATTTGGAATTCACATATCTGATAAGAGTGTAATATCCAGAATATATAAAGAGATGTTACAACTCAACAATAAAAAAAGGCAAATGACCCAATTAAAAAGTGGGCAAAAGACTTGAATAGACATTTCTCCAAAGAAGAAATACAAATGCCAAAATACACATGAAAAATGCTCAACATCACTCATGATTAGGGAAATGCAAATCAAAACTACAATGAGATATCATTTCACACCCATCAGAATGGCCATTATTAGAAAGACAGAGAACTACAAGTTTTGGAAAGGATGTGAAGAGATGGGAATACTTCTTCACTGTTGGTGGGAATGTAGAATGGTATAGCCACTATGGAGGACCATTTGGCAGTTCCTAAAGAAGTTGAATATAGATTTGCCACGTGACCTGGCAATACCACTACTGGGTATATACCCAGAAGAAATGAAAACAGTGACACAAAGAGACGTTTGCACACTGATGTTCTTAGCAACATTATTCACCATTGCCAAAAGTTGGAAACAACCCACGTGTCCATCTACAGATGAATGGGTAAACAAACAGTGGTCTATTCACACAATGGAATATTATGCAGCTGTAAGAAGAAATGAATTTGTAAAGCATATGACAACATGGATGAACCTGGAGGACATTATGTTAAGCAAAGCAAGCCAGACACAAAAGGACAAATACTGTATGAATGCACTACTATAAACCAAATATATTGTGTAACATATTATTTGATTCAAAAACAATTTTATAAGTATCCATTACATTTAATTGAGAAATGTATATATTTATTCATCTGTGTTTACTTTTTAGTTTTTAATTGTTTATATTTTCAATTATTAAATGTACAAAATAAAGTTTAAAAAAATGAAGCCATTAAAATAGCCACATACAATTAAAAATATGGAATGCTTCATGAATTTGCATGTCATCTTTGCACAGGGGCCATGCTAATCTTCTCTGTATCATTCCAATTTTTGTATGTGTGCTACCGAAGTGAGCTCTGTGAACAATTTAAGTAACCAGGGAGTTATTGTTAAATAAAAACAATTCAGGGGAGTAGCTGCAGCTCAAGTAGTTGAGTGCTGGTTTTCCACATGGGAGTTCCTGGGTTTGGTTCCTGGTGCCTCCTAAAGGAACAATAAAATAAGAAACAACAAACAAACATATGATAAAACCAACACAGGGAAGGCAATGTGGCTTAGGACTTGAGCACCAGGTTTGCACACACAAGGTCCCAGGTTCAATCCCTGGCCCTGGAACCTCAAAAATAAAACATTTCAAAACCACTTACCTAGCTGTCCAAGTGACCAAAATGACTCTGTTGTTATATTATTTCCATGAATACAATAACACCAGTTTTCTATTTCATAATATAACAAAATCTCCTACCTGACTTTCACTCTCACAGAGATCCTCTAAATAAAATACCTACCAAGAGCTAAAAGCATCTGAAAGTAGTTTGGGTTTCTACCTCCATCCTTATCATCATCAGGACTAAAATGGATGCTTAGGCCAACATTACCCTGTGGCCATCCCATGGAATTAATTTGCATCTTCTGGCAAAAGATCAGAGAAGTGAAAGAGGGGCTGAGTTTCTGGGGAGTCTGGGAGGAACCAGGACCCCATAGAGGAAACAGAGAACTGTCAGCCCTCCACAGGGGACTCAGAGAAGGAGATGACTTGAGGGGGGCAGGTGGGGAAAGTCAGAATGAGCATGATTCTGCCAAACAAAAATCACATTTGCTCTAAGCTCAGGGAGGGATGGGTAGGGTAGGGAATAAAAAGACAGAAAGAGTGGGAAAGAGTTATAAATTATCCTGTTTCCATGAAAACAAAAGTATGCACAATTGTGTCAGAGCAACTGACAACAGAGTGATACAGAAACCTTGTTGTGGACCTTTAAGTTAATATTTATAGACATAGTAAAAAGGTAGACATCAATGTTGGTGTGAATGTTTCTATAAGTAAATATATCCACAATTTGGCCCTCACTGGCCCTGGGGCCTATAGCCAGACTTATTTAGCCAAATGTCTGAGGTAGGAGGTAGTGGTGTGGCCTGGAGACCAGGGCAAAATGATTCACAAGACACACAGATGGGACTTTACCCTGATTTAGGAGTCCCCAAGAGAGTTTACGTTAAAGAAGTCAGTTGTTTTCTTTTTTTTAAAATGGGGAAGCCATTACAAATGGCATTACTTGGACTAGAATTCATTCTTAATAAACAAACATCTACCTACCAAGAAATGAAAGGTCTTCTAAGTGGTGTGTTTACCTCTTATGACCATTGTCATCCTCTGCACCAGCCCTTGGGGATGCATCCCATAGAGGAGTCTTCCCCTGGTAAGATCCCTCCACATTAGAAAGCCCTCATCCAACATAGGGACAGGGACAAATGCATTTGTGGGAGGGGCTTAGCATTGTTGATAATATTGATGAATCATCTCAGACATAGTAGCTTTAAAACTCTCAAAGCTGGCTTGCTTAGTGGACCCTTTCACAGAAAATCCTCTTGAGAAAATACCTATAGAGAAATAAAGTTGTTTTGAGGTCTTTGGGACATAGCCAAACTCAAATGCTTACACATGCAATTGTCTTAAAATTAGCCCAATAAACACTTTTTAGCCATTTAATGTTAACCAGCTTTGCATATACCAGGATACTAGCCCAACACAGGCTCTCAATTTGAAGGCTAAGCATGGATGCTTATAAAGCCTCAAGTTGCCTTGGCACTCCTTGCCCTGCTTCCCCTTCTGGGGACTCCTTCCCACCTGTGGCTCTAGAAGTTTTCCTGCAAGGGTCCCCTCCTACAAAGCAGTCAACACCATGCCCCTTATGAATAGATAGTGTGTTACTACCATCCAGTGGTCAAGTCTCCTTCTGGGTCAAACTCCAAAATCCTCCACTTAAATGCCCTACAGTTGTTCATTCTGCTAAAGTGCTTCTGTGCTCACTGAACTTGTGATTTTGGTATTTCTTCTCTGACACCAAAGGGGTTTTGCCTGGTGTTCCTTTGCTTTTTCTTTAGCTTCCCGAAGGGCAGAGAGTGTGGGTGTGGGAGGGGAGCAGAGACCTGTGTACTGGCCCCAGATTCAGAGAGGGGGCAGGTCCCAGCTGGGGAACATGTGGTGGGGAGTCAAAAAGGAGGAGCAGGAGCCAGGGAGCATCCTCCCTGCCCCCAGACCCCTCTATCAACATTTTATCCCAGCTCAGGGTCCCATGGTCAGTCTCCAAATGTGGCATCAGGGACATCATGATCAGACATCTATTACATAGCCATGGTCCATTATTCCATGTGACCCTCCTGTCCCCCAGCTGCTTGGCTCCCTCTGTAGAGGCCCTGCTCTCACAGAGCCATCCCTCCCTCCTGCCCATCAACCCTTGGCCCTGTCCTTTCAGGAGATGTCCACAGAGATCTAGAACCTTATCTGGCTAGAAGCTAATTGTCTGCCTCCATGCCAGTGATTCTCAAATGGGTTTAGCAAAAGTGAGGAATGGGAATGCCCTAGACTGGGGGGTTTCCCAGAGGCCCTGCAATGTTTAACCTGCCACCTAGGGGTCAGGTAGGTGGAAGAAGACTTTGAGTGGAGAGGAGCCTGTGGCTATTTCCCAGCTTCACCTTCACTGAGGCTTCTAGTTTTCAGAATGTCTGCAATTGAAGGAGGTGATTAAAATCTGCTAGTGATTTTGTGAGGAAAGCCTAGAGATTGCTTAAGTATTGAACAAAGCCTGAAATCATCTACAGGAAATCATTCACAGATAACTAACAGATCTTGGTTACAGCCATCTCTGGGAACTGACACTAAACTGCCCTGACATCCTTCCATCTGAACTTCTATCTTCCATCTACTAAAAGCCAGACAATATCGGGGATGAAATGCAATGAATATTTTAGGAAAGTGTCCATTGTGGCAACATATTTGGTGGTAAGACTTTTATCCCTGGACTGCCCTTCATTATATCTCTGCTTTGGGATCTGACTCTGGCAGAGAAAGTCCTGGGGAGGCCTGTGGAAGGAGGATGGCAGGGGAAGACCACAGGATGGCTAATCAATGGCCACTACTTGGGGTTGATGACACCCATGACCTGAAGATGCAGAGACCACTGATCCTTAGATCATGGGGAAGGGCAGATGGGGACAATCTGTGATTTTATGTATACAATTGTCAAGGTTTCTGTTTATTCCAGGCAAGTTGTTAAAGCATCAGTAACTATGGTGCAGAAAGTTAGAGCAAAAGAGACCACCACAAGGTGTTGCTTTTGGATAAGAATTGTTCCTAAAATCACAATTACCAGAGGGGCAGGGGACTGGGCTTTTAATACAAGAGGAGGCAGGGACCCTCCAGTAAAGGAGCTGTGTGGGCCCCTGTAGGGTGGCTGCCTGGGCCTGATCTGTGACTGATGTGAGATCACCTGGCCCAAACCTCGCTGGTATAAAGCCTTGCTTGAGCCAGGCTGCCTGGTAACTTGTGCAGAGGGGTTTCCCAGGAAAAAATGTTCCATGACTTTGTCAAAGTGGCCTTCTCAGGGCAGGAGATGCACTTGGGGACTCTTCTATCTCAATGCTCAAAGAAATCATCATCTGCATCTTTTTAAGTAAAAACCTGGCCTTATGAATAGTTTGCCTGTGGGCATCTACCTTCACCGTCAGAAAATTTGTGGTCCTCACCGCCTACAGTCATTAACAACCCTCTCTCTCTGTCTGGGGTAGATTTTTCATCAGGGGCCCATGCACCCCAAGGGGTCCATTAAAAGATTTCAAGGGGTCTGTGAGCTTGAATTAATTTTGAATAATCCTAAAATTTAAAGATATGCCTATGTTGAGTGTCATAAAATTGTCGGCCACTACATTCTGAGAAGGGGTCTGTGGTTTTTACCTGACTGGCAAAGTAGTCTGGGGAACAAAAGAGGTTATGAATCCCTGGTCAAGGGCATCCCAATTGATCTTGGGGATGACTATGTTCTCACCAGCATCATGTTGGCTGGATTGTATAGCACTATGTGATTGATTGTTTGAACACTTATTGTTGAAAAACCCATGTTTTCTCACCAAATTGTTTTTAACATATCTGCAGAAAATCTGTTGTCCATATATGAAAGCCTACAGGGGCCACAACTCTGAACATGCTTATAAAGACTTACTAAATGCCTGGTGATTTCAGAGCTGTAATTCACTTGGTACTTTAGACAAAGTGTCCATGGTAGTGACTTAAGGGGGATGAGACTTAGACCATGACTGCCTTTCCATATAGCTCTGTTTGGGATCTGATTATGGCTGAAAGTGTGCTGGGGAGACCTGGAGAAAGAGGATGGTGAGGGGGAGTCCACAGGATGCCTGGAGTCCACCCAGGGTTGACAAATCCTTTTGCTGAAATGCACAACTACTGATCCCCAGATCAGAGGGAAAGGAAAATGAGAACCAGCTATGATTTTATATATGCAATTGTCTGGGCTTATGTGTTTTCCAGGCAAGGTGTTATGGTATCAATACCTACAATGGGGAAAAGTAAGAGCCAAAGAAGCTACCACAAGGCATCGCTGTTTGATAAAAATTTTTACAATAGTCACAATTCCCATGGGGGGCAGAGGACTGGGCATTTGATATGCAGAAAGAAGAGGTGGGATTCTCCAAGGAGAGGGCTGTGTGGCACCTGTAGGTGTCTGCCTGGGCCTGATCTGCAACTGATGTGAGACCCTCTCGCATCTTGCTGGTAGACCACCTGGCCCAAGCCTTGCTAGTAGTAGGAGTCCTGGTTGAGCAAAGGCTGCCTGGTAACTTGGGGAGAGGGGATTCCTTGTAAAAAAAAAAAAGTGCCATGACTCTGTGTCACAGGGGCCTCCCCAGGACTCTGGGTCTTTCTATCTAAATGGCTAAAGAAATGCTCTCCCCATTGCACCATCTCCATTTTTTAGTAAAAATCTGGCCCTATGATTTGTTTTCCTACAGGCATGTGCTTTGGCTATCAGGCTCACTCTGGAAAGGCATGTCTCCCTCTTTTTACACTGTAAATAGAAGAGGGGATCTGAGTCTTTAATGTTACTAGTCAATTACCTCTCCCTCTCTCTTTTTTCTTTTCTGGAATGAGAGGCACCTCTCAGACCACATATTACTCTTACCAACCAGTCTTCCCCTTTCTCTTCATCTTTTTTTGTTTTTCACCTGTTGATTAACATTTTTATTTTTCCCTGTTTATGGTGACAAAGAAATTGTTGTGTACAGGATTTTTTATGAAAATATTTTCAGTTCACTTATGTAGAAGTGAGGTTAAAGAACTCTTTGTTAAGTGCATGATTTACTTTCTAAGAAACTGCCATTGTCTTCCTAAGTGGCTGCATTGTTTTGTTTGCATTCACATGAGCAATGAATATGAGTTCCTGTTGTTCTAGATTCATGCTACTATTTGTAATTTTCATTTTTTCAAACTAGTCTCATAAGTGTGTCCTTGTAGCTCCTGAGGCTCTAATTTGTGTTTCCCTCCTGACTAATACATTGTGTTTTTTTTCATATATTATTTCCCACCCATATACCTTTTTAATGAGGTAGTATTAAAATAATTTAGCCAAATTTAGTTGGAATGTTTATATTCTTATGGTTGATTTTTAAGTGTTCTAATATTCTTGAGATAATCTCTTAATTAGATATGAGATTTACAGACATCTGTAAATCTGTGGCTTGTCTTTTCTTTCTGTTAACAGTGTTTTTCTCTGAACAAATGTCTCATTTTAATCAACTCAAATAAATCCGTTTTTGTTGTTGATGTCATTTAGTGTCCCTTGTCCTCTTGAACAAAATATTTAAAAGTATTATCAAGTAAAATTTTGAGTTTCAGTTTCCAATTTGCATTCCCTTTCAGAGCTCCATTTCACTTTCCATGAGATAATGGAGAAAAATTGTGGTTCCTGCCAACTAGACTCTTAGGAAACCATTTCTGTCTGTCTAGGGTGTCCCAATTGATCTTGGGGAGGGGCATCTGTTCTCACCAGCATGATGGTGACTTGCTCATATGTGATGGTTTGAATACTCATTGTTGAAAAGTCTGTGCTTTCTGCATTGAATTGTCTTAGCATAAGCAGAAAATCTATTGGCATATATGGAAGCCTGCAGGGTCCTCAATTCTGAACATGCTTATAAAGACCTACTAAATGCCAGACAATTTCAGGGAAGTAATTCAATCAATACTTAGGCAAGGTGTCCATGGTGGTGGCATATGTTGGGAAGAGACTTAGGCCATGACTGCCCTTCCATATAGCTCTGCTTTGGATCTGACCCTGGCTGAGAAAGTGTTGGGTAGGCCTCTGGAAAGAGGATGGTGATGGGCAGTCCACAGGATGCCTAGCCAATGGCCACTGACCTTTGCTGACAACTCCCTTTGCCAAAATGTTCATAGACCACTGATCCCCAGGTCAGAGGGAAAGGCAGATGGGGGCTAGCTAATATTTTATACATGCAATCATCAGGGTTTATGTGTATTCCAGTCAATGTGTTAAGGTATTAAAACCTACAGAGGGGAAATGTAAGCACAAAAGAGGCTACACTCAGCAGTGCTGTTGCATAAGAATTGTACCAATAGTCACAATTCCTGGGGCCAGGAGAGTGGGCATTTGATATGCAGGAGTAGGAAATGAGGGCCCTTCAGGAAAGGGGCTGGGTCACTCCCTGTAGGGTGGCTGCCCATGGCTGATCTGTGACTGATGTGAGACCCTCTCAGGTCCTGCCAATAGTTCACCTGGTCCCAAGCCTTGCTGTTAGTAGGAGCCTTGGTTGAGCAAAGGCTGCCCGGTAAGTTGCAGAGAGGGCTTTCCCAGTTAAAAAATGTTCCATGATTCTGAGTCAAAGGCACCTCCCCAGGGCTGGGAATGCACTACAGGTCT
The DNA here is from genome assembly GCA_029593785.1 of Cabassous unicinctus. Lineage (NCBI taxonomy): Eukaryota > Metazoa > Chordata > Mammalia > Cingulata > Chlamyphoridae > Cabassous > Cabassous unicinctus. Next base: position 1,316 of record JAQZBX010094157.1, on the reverse strand, counting down.
CTTCTATCTGAAAGGTCAAAGAAATTCTCTCCCCATTGCATCATCTCCATCATTTTAATTAAAAACAAGACCTTATGGATTGTTTGCCTGTGGGAATCCACCTTGGCTAGCAGCCAGCTCTGAACAGGCCAGTCACCCTCCCTAAAAAATGTAAATAGAGTAGGGGCTCCCAGTCTCTTTATTATTAATTACCTCTCTCTTTTTTCTAAAGTGATAGGGGCTAACCCCACATCACAGCCTGACCCTTTCTGCTTGTATTCTAGAACAAAGCCTTTAAAGATGTTTGGTATCTCTGATGAAGTAAAATTTTGAGTTTTAATTTCCAGTTTGGGCTCTCTTTTGGGGTCATGCTGGACTTTCCAAGTGCTAAGAGAAAATCTGTGGTTCCTGCCAACCAGACCCAGAGGTAACTGTCTCTCTCTCTAGGATGGGGATTTATAATGGGTGTTTATTCAACTTTGAAAGGAACTGAAATTTTTCTCAAAGTGGTTGTAGAGTTTTACATTCCCACTAGCATTTTCTGAGGGTTCCAGTTATTTCACATCCTGGCCAGCACTTTGTATGTTCAGGCTTCTTAAATTTTAGCTATTGGAGTTGATGTGTTGTGATTTTAATTTGCAGTTTCCTAAAGACTAAAGGTTTTGTGCATCTTTTTTAGGTGATTATTTGATACCAATACATTGTCTTTTTTGTTAAAGTGATTGAATATTTTACCAATTATTTTGTTATTTTTGAGTTCTGTGAGCTCTTATATTTTGGATACAAGTCATTTAACAGATATATGATTTTCAAAACTTTTCTCTGAATCTTTGGCTTATTTTCTAATTCTCTTCATGGTGTCTTTTGAATAACAAGTTCTTCATTCTTATGAAGTCCTGTTTTATTTATTTAGAAATTGTGGTTTTGCTGTATGACTAAGAAATCTTTGCCTAAGTCAAAAACATGAAGGCTTTTTCATAAGTTTTCTTATGGACCTTTTGGAGTTTACATTTGTCATTCCAGTCTGTTATCAAAATGTGTTTGTTTGAACACTATTTATTGGAAAGCCCATATTTTCTCCACTGAATTGTCATAACATAGCTGCTGAAAATCTATTAACCATATGTATGGGCTATTTCTGGTCTCTGTATTGTGATTCACAGATTGACTTGGTTGTTTAGTTGCCATCACCTCATATTCTTGAATACTGGAGATTTAAATTCTGTCTTGATATCAGGTGGTTTAGATCTTCTAAATCTATTCTTTTATTTCAAAGCTTTTTGGTTGTAAGTTATTTTCATTTCCATATGAATTCTAAAATATCCTCCTTAGTTTCA
>JAQZBX010094156.1:0-12063 GCA_029593785.1 Cabassous unicinctus | reverse complement strand
ACAGAAAGACACATCACATAACAGATCAAAACTGGTACTTGCTATTCCACAAAAAAAACAAAGAAAATGATATAAAACACAAAAGACCATGAATCATAATTAGAAAAACTTGAAAATGAGATGACAGAACTCCAGATAGGATTAGAAATGGAAGGGGAAAAAACCATACAATGAAGACTAAAGAAGGAGGAACAAAAGAGAATAAAGAAATTAAGAGAAAAAAGAGGAAGAAAGGATGGAGGGAAAGCAGTGAGGCATGGGAAGGGGGCCAGGGATAAAGGGAAGGTGGGGGGAGAAAGGCGAGGAGTGGGAGAGAAAGAAACAGTGAAAGGGAAAGAGAAGGAAGAGAGATGGAAGTAAAGAAAGAAATATACATCTCACATTTGGCTGGGATGCTTCAACAAAGACCACTACTATGCACAAAGTGAAGCATGGTTAAAGATAACTACCACCACTACAGGTTCCATGTAGAAACTAAAGTATAAAAATATCTCCTTTCCTCACTGTGTTGGACCTGGACAGCCAGGAGAGGATCCAGTCTTTGTGACATGACTACTTCCAAAACCTTCCATTTTTGCTCTGAAGGGAAACAACAGGAAGTATGTGAATAATGTCCAATATGTCCACAGGTCAGGCCACTGACCTCCAATCGATAGTAATGTGGACCATTATAAAGTTCCTTCTCTGGGCACTCCCTAAATTGTCTAAAAAAAAGGAGACCACTCCAGGAGGAAAGAGTCCCTTGCTAGGGAGGAATCTCAGTTTGGTAGCTTCAGTCTGGAAACCAGACCCAGATGTCTCCCAAGACCTCTAAGGCCCAGCAGCTGGGGTTCCCGATCCACGGGATGCTGGGACAGCGAGCAGTTTCTGTTCGGTCAAGACTATGAGTGTGATGCCACTAATACTGAAAAACACGTTCTCATTTTCCCCTAGGATAATGGGTGGCTCCTCCAGCATTGCCACAGACTCCCCACTGGGGTGTCTCCTCAGGAAATAGGACAACCTGCCTACTTATAGTCTAAAAAGGAAGAAGCTAATCTTTTTCTGCAACACCGCGTAACAATACAAATTACAGGACAGCCAAGAATGGCTGCTAAATGGGACCCTCAATTGCAACCCCACATTCCAGTTACACCTGCTATATAAGAGGAAAGGAAAAAGACGGGAAATTCCTTATGTCCAGCTTTTTATGGCTCTGTATCAGAACAAGAGCCTAATGGGTTCTCATTGATTGTACTATGCAAAGGGAAAATAGGGAGCACAAGGAATACTTCCTCCTCTGAACCCCTTACACATCCCAAGGTACAGTCCAGCAGGCCACAACCAAAGTGGAGCCTCTTTCCATCCAATGAAAAAGCCTTCTGGACTTCACCTCTTGCAAGAGGTAATTAATGGCGATGCAGATCTCAGAGTAGCCCCGATTCATGTCTCGTCAGCCACAAGGTTTCCCTGGATCCCTCCGCTCCTTGCCTAGCATCTGCCTGGGAAATTCCCTGGAGGACCAAGGCTGGAGGTTCTGGGTGCGGTTTCTGCTGTGGCAGCACACTGGGCACTTTGTGTGAAGATAATTCTAAAGTCGGGTCTTCTTCTATGCTAAATAAGAGTGGAAAATTCTTTCTTCTGTTCTAATCTGTTCTTACCTTTACTTTGTCAGTCTGCTTGTGCCTAGAAGCTTATAAATTGGATTTGGGGATCACCTGTTGATTTTGTATTTTGAGTTGGGATACTCTCAGAATGTGCCGGCTATATCTCCTTTGGGTTACACAATGGATAATTGGTCTAAACTTGGAGAGTACCCCCTTAAGAAAAAGAAATTGATTTTCTATTGCAACATTGCCTGGCCACAACATAAATTGGATACTGAAAAGTAACCTAAAAATGAATTTTTAAATTTCAATACTATCTTGCAATTGGATTTGTTTTATAAAAAAGAAATCACCAATGAAATTAGTTCAACTGCCGGAAAAGCAGAAAAAACTTAGCAACATTAATGTTACTAATAAATTCGTTTTAGTGGCTTAGTTGATAAAGTGCTCAATTTGTTTTGAAGTGAAAATAAAGCCTGAAACTGTAACTGAGAGTTAAGAATTAAATAATTATGATCACAAAATCATTATATAGATGCTTTTATATTATAAAACAGCAAAAGGATAATATCTGATATTGCTGAAACTGGATGGATTTAGCTATTGTGAGAGTAATTCTAGACTGAACTTACCTGTGTTTACGGGTTTTTGGTTTTTTTTTTCAGAACTAGGCTCACCCTTGTGTATACCTGCCATTGTGATGATAACCACTCTATTCTCCCTGTTTGAATCCAAAGAAACTTCTGCTCCCCAAGGTTCGGGAGAAGGCAGATTTGAGATAACTCTCTCTCCTGTCCATGCACTGGTATCAACAAACCTGCTTTCACAAATGACCATCCTGGGATGGACTCCAATTCATCTGCTGCAGGTAAGAATCCAGAGAGACCCCTGCAGGGTTTCCTTCAACTTGGTGCCCACAACCTTTGAGGAAATCACTGCCAGTGGAATCCTTGATGCTTAGAGTTGGACATTCACTCTTCCAGTCCAGCGGCCACCAGAGTCCTATTATATCTGAGGACTAGGGTGTGGGGGATCTCCCACCCCAAGCATCAAGGATCCTGAAAGCAGCAGGTCATAAGAGAAACCAGTTTTCCCTGAAACTTCAATGACCTTGGTAAGTATAAAATACTTGGTTTTGCTCATCTGAGGTCTGTCAAAGTCAAAAGGAGAAATTAGCAGGGCTCTGAAAAAAAGGAAAATGTTGAAGGTCATATTTTAAAGCATTGGGAACAATTTCATTACAAGCTAATGACTAAAAAGAACGAAGTTTTTGTACAAAACTGCGTGGTCACAGTGCAGATTAGAATAATCAGAAATAGCTTTCAAAAAGATCTTTTGAATATAATGTTACTTTACAGTTAAACTTATTTTGAAAGAGAATGATTATAAGTAAAATTAGTGAGTTGTGTGTTTTTGAGTGTCTAACTCTATTTATGTCTCTTTGCTCAGTGTATTATTTTCATACCTCCAGATGGTAATATCAAAATTCTTAAAAAACTCTATTCAAATTGTTAAAAATTAAATAAGCACTTACATGTGTAAATGAATATTCCTGGAGCCAAATTAGAGAAGCTAAGAGGAATGGAAAGGTCATATAGAAATCTGAATATAGAAACTATTGGAAGAAGAAAAAGTTTAACCTAAGTTCGTTGACCTACCCTCCTCCCCCTCTCCAAGGGCCTTCTCTTTGAGAGAGCTATAAGAGAAGGGTTAGGTCTGATAAGATAGAGAAATGTACCTTTAGCTTAAAACTCTGTCTCCTAGGCTGGGAAATTAAGAATAATAAGGACAAAGGAAATGTTACAGAATAAACATATGCATAGTTTGGCCTGTAATTCCCCAATTTAAACCTTTCAACAGCCTTGGAATGAGAGTAATTAATAATCCAATTGTCAAATTTCAGTAAGTAAAGAAAAAGTCCTTGAAAGCTACAGAAATATTTTTCTAAATTATGATTAAAACAAATTAAACAATTATAATATATTCCAGAACCTGGCAGTCAATATGCGTCTAAGATTATTCATAATTTTAGAATATTATAAAAAAGAGGTTTTAGCCTCCTGTGGAGAAAAGAAAAAAGAATTCTTTTTTTTTTTTTTAACAATTTATTGAAGTATATCATTCATACATGAACATACATAAACTATAAGTGTTCAGTAAACATCACCTTACAAAAAACATGCATAACATCATACAGGGCTCCCACACATTACCCCCCCACACAAATATCCTGCATTATTGTGAAACATTTGTTAACAAATCATGAAAAAGCATCATCAAAGTATTACTACTAACTATAGTCCATATACATTTTTTTAAGGATTTATTTATTTATTTACTTTTATCCATTTTTTACCCCTCTCCCCCATTTTTGCTGTTTCTGTGTCCATTTGCTGGGCAACTCTCTGTGTCCGTTTCCTGCCCTCTCTTCTCATCCTTCTCCTGTCTTCACTGGGATTCAATCCTCGGAACCTCCAATGTGGGAGAGAGGCGTCCTACCGTCTGCGCCACCTTAGTTCCTTGTTTTTCGGTGCATCTCGTCTTGGCTCTCCCTTGTGTCACTCTCCTGTTACATCATCATCTTGCTGTGTGGCTGGCAGGGCCTGGCGGTGCACCCATGCATGGAGCCTGGCGGCTCACGCGTTTGTAGGGCCTGGTGGCCCACGTGCCTTCTATATTTTTCTTTTTTTAATTTTTACCGGGAGGTCCCAGGGTAGAACCCAGGTCCCTTCATATGGGAAACAGATGCCCAACCACCCAAACCACATCCGTCCCCCTGCTATCTCTTTTAAGGTTGACCAAAGATACTCAAAGTTACAGTCTTTTCCCATACAGGATGGGCATATAATAAATCAGGCTTAGTTTATCACCAGCATTCTAAAAACCAGACCAAGGAAGAAAAACTAGGTCTGGGGACACATGCATGGTTTCTAATATAGCGAATGTTTAGCCAACCCTGATTATCACAAAATCAGGACAGTGAGAATATTTGCATAAGAATAGTTCTTGCATAAGCTATAATTGTTTCAATTTTATTTGGCTTGGGTGTAATCTCCCTAGATTTATAGGATACTAAAACATAAATTAGCATTATATTTATTAAATCTTTAAGATGATGAAAATTTTGTTTGTGTTTAATGAAATTAAGTTAAAGAAGAAAATGTAGATCCATCCTAAAGTGAAATAGCTAGTTTTCACAGAGCAGCATGAGGAATGTAAGACAAGACTCAAATGGATAAAGTAAATTTCACTGATGGCTAACTGTAATTTAATAAGTTTATTTAGAGTTGAAGTAACTAGTCTATGTGGTTATGGTTGGTTACAGGAAGTTTGTAAAAGCATTTTCTAAACTGAAGTATTTAAATGGCTAATTCCAGGAAGTGATTATTAAACAGAAACCTAAATTGATATTGATAAGAAAAAGTAACCTCGTAACAGAGAAACCAGTCAGAGGCTACCTCAGTCTGCATATTAAGATGGTGGTAGGAAGAAAATAATCTTGATTCCATTGGGAACTTAGGTTTTCATAAAATAATTGAGAAAGTAGGTTTTTTTTTTTCCTGTACTGCTGAAGTAAAATGCCTGTTAATTAATGTAAACATGGTAAAGGCATAAAAGTAAAATTATTAGAAATAGTTAAGTTCATTTGATATGTTATAAATTGCATTAGAAGTATTTAGAAACCATATAAAAATTAAAAGGGATAAAATTCAGTGTTGTCAAACTCTCTTGCACATTTAAACTAGGCCCCCAGTACCCTGCATGGTGCCTCTCCGTTTGAGTTATTGGCTAGATCAGTCACGACGACCCCCTAAAACAATAAAAATATATACCACATCTCCTGGTCATGCTCCTGAAGTAAATGGAAATAGTTGCTGTTTAGGACTCCTGCAGCAGCTGGCAATGGCTCAATATTCCTAGATTTACAATGGGCATTGCCTCCAGATTGGCTGTTTCATAGTGCCAAAGGGCCCTATGCACCAGGTTGGTGAAACACTGGAGCCTCTCTCCAGGACCAACAATTCTGCATCATGCTGGTTTTGTGAAAGATATATCAAGTGGAGCAATAATTACCAGAGAAATGTGAGTAGAACACACAAACACAATTGGCATTATAGCCTGCTCCCATAAAGAGGCAACATGTATGGTATTGCAAACCTAGAGTTTACATATCTAACTGCAGCTCAAAGGGAAACTTGTGCATTGATTAGTATTAAGTGCTATATCTATATATCTGACAAATATAATAACATCTTCTCTCTACTGCTCATATTCTGAGGAATATTGAACATGCTAAAAGTCTTGGCAAACTTGATTGATTTTCTAAGTAGTTAATGAACTTGCCTATAAGATAAAACAATGGCTCTCTTAAGTACTGCCTTTATTTTGCTTGCCATATGCTTGTTTATGTCTAGGGCATCCTCCCTTAGGCTACTTTAGGCTATCAAAATGGTATTTTCTTTCTCTGTGGAAACAAAGGCTTACCTCCCATATGGACAGGATTATGCTCAGTAGCATACATTGCTCCATATATTATGGACCCATCAAAATAGCCCTGTGTTCCTAATGTTTCCTGGCTCATACGGCTTTTAGGTACACACTCAAACTTTCTCTTTATTCTCATAATAGGCCCTTGTTTTTTTAAAGCCCTAACCAGGTTTCTCTCTTCCAGGTTGGACTCTTTACAAAGCAAATTAATGATCATGCAAGGATTCCAACCAGTTCCAACCACTATCCCAAGTATACCTCCCCTCAGCCTCAATAGAATAGCCAGAGAATTTTACACCCCGTCAGGCAGGGACTACTGCCCCTAACCAGCAGGAAGCAGTTACAGAAAAATGACCATCGCCCTTCAGCTGCCCCTTAAGAATAAGGGAGAAACTCTGTGAGGGGGAAGTTGAGGCAGGCTAGAACAGAGAATTGACGGGGGAAAGGATGCCATAGGAAAGCACTAGGGCAATAAGGACAAAACAGTCCTGTGTAAAACACCTGCTCATGGGTGCCCATCTTTACTTGCACCTACCAGCAGAAAGTCTAGGGAACAAGGGAGGAGTCAACCGCTTCAAGCCAAATACTTGCAGACAATAGATAATAAGAAGCCTCTGGTACAGGGGAGGCCCTAACCCCTACTCAGGCTGCCTGACACTCTGAACCAAAGAAAACGTTGTATTTCCAATCCTTCTTTTGTATACACAGAACCAAGGAGAACACTGCAACTCACAAGTCTTCATTTACATGAAGGAAGGAGGGAGGGCAGCCTTAATAAGGCCCTAGCCCCAGCCCCAGTGTGTCTCTCTTGAGCACACACACACCCAAGTCTCAAGTGTGTACTCTTGCTTCACATTAAACCCTTTACTTAATTGTCTAACCTGTGGCTCACCTTTGAATTCTTTCCTGTGTCTTGGCTAAGAACCTGGAAACTACATCTAGGAATATTATGGTCTGTGCTAACTAGGATTTGTTTATTTAATGGTGTACTGATGCAATTCTAAAGACTGACTTTCTCTCTCTGTTAAAGTAACACAGTTTTCTTAAATTGCTAATCTGTTTTAAGTGGGGAAAAAAACACAAAAATCCTTTGGAAATGATCAATATATAAAGAACTAAGAGTCTGTGCTTTATCAGAATGGATTAATATGCTTTATGCTGGCCTAACCATATCCTTAAAGGATTTTTTTTTTAAAGTACAGAGTGCTGCTATTTTGGAAGTTAAGTCTTTTCCAAACTATTTTACTAACTTAATTTGTCACTGTGATAAATAGAAGCCTGTTTAAATATAATGTTCAGACCTGACAACTTTTAATATTCTAATAAAACCCTTAAGGTTATCTTTAATTGTAAACTGTTATGAAAGAATTTGTTTTTTCACCTTGTAAAAAGTGAGGTGCATAAATCTATATGTTTATGAAAATGTTATCAATATATTTATATTTTTAATTCCCAATGGAAAAATATATTCCAAAACTGAAAAATATAATACTTGTGTGAACTGTGGAAGAGTTTAAATGGGGTGTTATTCTGACAATGTTTTAAATTTTAGTCCCTTAAGGACTGGGAAAAACATAGAAATATTAAACTACATCACCTGGGAAATTCCTACTACTCTCTCAAACAATAGGAGCTCCCAGTTTATTGAAACAGTAGGTAAACCTGTGAAAAAGAAACATGCTAGTAAGCTGAGCCCTTGATCTGGAGGCTTGCACTCATGAAACTTTCTTCTGTAATGACAAAGCAAAACCTAATTATAATTAATGCCTAAGAGTCATCTCTAGAGAACCTCTTTGTTACTCAAATGTGCCCTGCCTCTCTAAGCCAAACATTCACTACCTCCCTCCCTCCATGGTTCAGAAATTCCAAAGATAAACTTTGCTGACAACATGGGACTTCCAGAGATTTTTCCTGGCAATACAAGTCTTGACAACTCCCAGGGATGGGCCTCCCTAACAAAATGGGATTACACCAAAAAGGGGGAAAGAAATAGAAGAACGTTTTAATGGCTAAGAGATTTCAAATGGGTCGAGAGTACATTCTGGAAGTTACTCTTATGCAGGTTTCAGCCAGCAGGCAAAGCCCAAAGAATATTCCGGGCTCTATCCAAGAAAGGCTATAAAATTATTTCCCCAATGTAACATGGTTATTTAAACCTATAGTTATCAATTTACGTATGATGTTTATTTTTCAGAAAGTCTCTTAATTATTACTATGCCAGAAAAGCCCTGGAGCCCAGAGGACACCCCTCTACCTCATAATGGCAATGCCCCTTTTCAGCATGAAAAAGCCAGAAATAGCCAATGTTCAGATTATTCCCAAGATTGGGAATTTTACAAAACAAAGAGGGAGGGGTTGTAACCAAAGGTTAAGAATTAACAAATAATTATGATTACTGAAACATTATATAGATGATTTTAAATTAGCCAAAAGGATTAATATCTGAAATTACTGAAACTGGCTAGACTGACATCACCCTTTGTATGTGGCAATTTCCAATTAAAAACCTACCATTGTAATGATTACTCCAGAGGGATATTACCCTTTATATATGAACATTTCTATTGAAAGGGTGAGCACTCCACCTTCCTCTGTTTGATATCCATATGAAAAACCTTGTAGTTGACCTTTACTTTGGTATCCCCCTCTCCTGGATGCCTTGATCTCTGATAATGGTTGTAACATTGTTACTCACCCCGGGTCAGTACCCACCCCCATTTTGGCTCCCCCTAATGTATATTAATGAAAGAACCTGTGCAAACTCCACCCCAAGTACTCATTCACATCCTGATGTTTAAAAATACTAGAATTTCGGCAGATCCAGGAGGCAGCTTTGGGTCAGAAGGCCATTGTGCTCCATTGCTTATGCAACCAATAAAACTTTTTCTCTCTTTGAAACTCCAGTGTCTCAGGAATTGGCTTTAAAAATGCATCAGGAGAAAAGAAGCCACTTTTGCTCGGTATCAATAGTATATTTATTATAGTATGCTTAAATATCGCAAATACTTTTGGTTTCCAATGAGGCCACTTCTGGTACTGCTCTGTCACATTACTTAGCTTTTCTCTTATTGTTTAAAAAAAACCTAAAAAGGTCAATTTAGTTTAGTACCAGGAAGAAATTTTAGGCTTCTTGTCACCTTAGTTTCAAGGAGTTATTGTGTGATAAAAGTGGGAAAGCTCATCCTCTTGGCTTATGAAATATGTGTTAAAATCTATTTTGATTGTTGCTTTTTAAAGTGAACTTGTACTCTTTTTTTTAATCATTAAAAGTAACAGATAAGGAAAACAATGGAACACAACAAAAAGGAGAAATATCTCTAGTAGTTTTGCAGTATAATTAATAGCACTCCACTGGGTCTTTACCCTAAGATTGGAACAAGGTAAGGATGAGCACTACCACCTATTCAACATTGCACTAGAGATCCTAATCTGTGCGGTACGACAATGTATGATTAAAGGGGACTGGAATATGAATCCCAATTTCCCAACACTGACTGTGGACATCAATAAAGGAGCAGAAAAACCCTAGAAGAAGCTGCTGTCAGTCTTATTTACATGTCTCATTTTCTTTAACAGCTAGTCAGCTCATGATAAGTTAAGAATCCAATTTATGCACTGCATTAGGATAAGAGCATAAAGGAATCTGATTGTTATGGGGGAAGGGAGAGGAAAAGAAGACATAATGTATTATTTTTACATTCTAAACTTACAAACCAACAGTTTGGGTTTGTTTGTTTTTTTTTCTTTTAATTTGTTTGGGATGCTAGTTGCAAATTCACTTGAAATCTAATGACAAATTTAAAAATTGTGTATTTAGTTTACTATACAATGTACACTATGATTTGGTTTAACCAAAGGAACCTGTGTCTTTCTTTTTCACTATTACTCCTGGAGTCTGGATTTCATTTAGTCTAATGTGTATTTTGTATTAAATGTCTACTTGGCACAAAGCAGTCAAGTAATATTATTACTTCCAGATGACAGCCATGTACAGTATTTAGTTTGGGAAATAGAGTAGTGGTAACTTTCCCCATGGTAAGTATTAGCAGAAGTCAAGTTTTCTAGCTAAGTACATTTTAAGGACCATAGTAAATATAAAACCTTGTTTTTCATTCATACCAAGTGAACATTACAGCAATAGAATGCTTTCTATTCCCAATATTTGGCAGTCCATTGATTTTCATGCCTATATTTTAGATAAAATATTAAGTCGGAAAGTTTTTACATTTCTTTACTTTTGGTGGGTTCTCTGACAAAGGTACTTAGGAGGACAAATGAGAGTTTTATTAATACTTATTAATAAAAACCATTTAAACAAAACCCGTAAGTCCCTAGATATCTTTGTACATTTTGTGTAAACTTTTTAAGTTTATTGGGAAAATTTTTGCCTTTAAATATTCTATTCTATGTTAATTTTGGAAATATTCTTTCCATTCCTAGAGAACTAGTTTATTAGTGTTTGCCATTTCTTTTCTGCATATCTGATTCCTTCTTTTTATTTCCCTAGAATCAGCATTCATAGTTATTTCCAAAGTCTAATGATTATAAAGAAAGAGTTAAGCCTCAACATTCTACACTCTTTGTGCAGAACAGGATACTAAAAAGAGATGAGTTAACATAAACCTGAGTGGGCTGTTAACCTTTTTTCTCTTAGGGAAATGTAGATGCAATAACATTTGCAGCTGAAAGACTCATTCTAAGTTCCTAATGTTTAAAAATGCAAATGAAGTATTTTGTCTTTTCTGTGCCTGGAGGTGTTATGCAAGAAAACAGAGAGGTTTCTAGGATTAGTTCTACAGATTTCCTTTATCATGTAAAAGTTTAGAATGGTTGCACTCCAAGAATCAAAGAAAAGCAAAATAAAGAAGATAACCAGAGAAAAATTAATTCTATAACTTAACACTGAGAAAATTAGGGTTTAAACATGCGGCCTGAAGATGATTTTTTAGCTTTCCACCTTTAAAGAAATTTTAGATTGAATATTTAAAACACTAAAAAACAATTGGTAAAATCTTGATAATTAGTTAACAGTAAATTTCCTTGAATGAAATAATTGAATTTATTATTCTACCTAGCATTTTCTAAGTTACATTTATTTTTACATTAGATTATAAGTGATATGCTTTAACCAAATACGAAAATGAAAATTTTAGTTTTTCAGATTTATCTTTATAGAGGACAATGTAAGAAACTTCACATTTCAATGTAATACATATTGCTAAGTTCTTAAACAGATTGATCATAGGAATTACTTACTTTTAAAGTTGTAATTACTTTTCTATCTTTCACACTTCATGTAAAAGACCAATTTTATTTGCTATCCCTATAATTTGGATATTAAAAATTGGTTGTTTTCATTTTTTCCTGATTCAATTACTGATTGTTTCATGAATACAAAAATTAATTGGTACTTTTTTGGTTGCAAAATATATTTTTCCCAGTTCAATTTTGGAATATAACTTATAATCTCTATGAATTTAGATAACCAAATGTATAGTATAAGCAAAGGAAATGATTTAATAACACTAATTATCATGAGGGAATGTTGATGTAGACCCCTTATGATAGAACTTCCGGTTCTTTCAGCACAGTCTATCAATATTTATTGAACTGCTGGTACTGAATAAGAATAGTATGCTGCTAAACAGGTAAAATAGTAGTGGTCTTTGTTTAATCCAAATATCAGATATTAAATTTAATTTTGAAACTTAGTTAAACTGCCTGGGATATTTTTATCTGAATTAGGTACTTTTCAATTTTCTTTGAAAATATTTTAAAATTTACTAATGCAAATATTCTCGCTGTCCTGATTTTGTGATAATCAGGGTAGGCTAAACATTCGATATATTAGAAACCATGCATGTGTCCCCAGACCTAGTTTTTCTCCCTAGGTCTGGTTTTTGCAATGCTGGTGATAAACTAAGCCTGACTTATTATATGACCATCCTGTATGGGAAATGACTGTAATTCTAGGTATCTTTGGTCAACC